>WITN01000381.1:0-80699 GCA_015025155.1 Lactarius quietus | reverse complement strand
ATGCTTAGCCGAGCCGAGCCGAGTCTAGCCGAGCCGTGGCAACACTAACTCTGACTGACTATTGACTACTGTAGTCAAGTCAGACAACCGTGAGAACTGATAAGACATGATAAGATAAGATAATGCCATCTCCGGCACAAGGTCACTACATTCGGAAAAGACCCTCGACCGGACCGAGAGGTAACCGGTTACCGTCCATACCCACACTTCTCCCTCGTCTTGTCCCTCGTGCTCGTTAATGTGCAATGTCAAATATATTTTTACGGTCTCCTTCATCTCTCACAATGAGTTACTGGTCATGTTGGATTCAGAAACTCCGCCTCTTGTTGCTACCAAGATTCCATTGAAGTTACTTTTCATTTTCCCCCAAGACCTGAGCACTCCCTCGGAAATGGTGTACTTCTGGAAGGGAGGTATCCAGAATTTGGTTGAGATGGAGGTCTACAACATGGCGTGCTCGAATCAGGAGCATCTTGGAGAGGGAGACTTGGAGACAGAGTCACGATACATATAATTTTTACAGTTTTATGATGGCACAATGGACGAAACATATTCTCGTTCATGTATTTCATTGATATGGAGTTCTCAATTCAGTTTTCACCCTCTGTTACGACCCCACAATACCAAAACGCGATACAGAAATGAAAATATCTCCTTAGGTGACTTTACTACGGACCGGACCACGGACCGGCCTACGGACCTTGACTATTGACCAGCATCTGACTAAATGACTAGAAAATAGTCACTTGACGCAAGTCAAAGTCTGACTGAGTCAGACTGCAGTCATGACATCGCTGCTTCGTCACGACACTCCCAGGACAGTGCAGCTTTGACAGTGAACTTGAACGACACGATGCACGGAGCATTGTGCACTTCGCAACATTTACCCTCGTCTTCAACGTCGGCAGGTATGTGAAAGTGCATAGCCTTGATGCAACCTGAGGCCTGAGTTGCCGCACTCTCCTTTTACTAGTATTCTGTGATCTGTGGTCGCCTGTGCAACGGTGATGCGTCATATATGGATCTTACGATTGACATTTTCTCACGTACTGAAAACCCAGTAGACTTCTATACAGGTTTAGAAGCACTCGATTGGAGTGCCGCAAATCAATCAAAGAAGTAAGTTACAACAATCCGAGCTTCCTATGGCACAGCTATAATTGGCCCATATGGGGAAAGGCGGTCAATTAATCACCACCGCGCACGAACGATAATGATGTCGTGGGGAGAGCTGCGCCGTATTGGCAGGTGACCATTAATGAAGTACCAGAGCATATCTTTCTGCCACCAGGGTGCCTCATCCTCTCTTGACACCGTTCTCGAGGTCGCTACCGATGCTCAGCACGAGAGACGTGTCCTGTGACTGGCTATCCGTGCTAAACTGGCCATACGATGCACATTGGCTCATGTCCGTTGATGGATATTCCTCGGAGGATGTGTGTATGGCCACCTCCACCCGATCGAGCGGAACAGGCGCTGAGAAGACCACTTTGGGATCTGTATTCGCCGAGTGCGCCTTCGGAGTTCCATAAGTAGTGAAAGAAGTGCGACTTCGGCCGCGGTTAGCATGAGGACAGAACGGAAGACACCGGAAGTATAGTACTCAGAGTTAGTGAAGTCTGTCAAAGAGCGATACATCCGCGTCGCAGCGATAGACATGCCGATAAGTGCGGGAGTTTGAAACATCTGTGTGACGTGGAGAAGATGAGAAACACTCATGACGCTACAAACATCCGAGGACACATACGAGATTGAAAGGACCTGGGTTTCCCAAAGGGATCGGGCTCGTTATTCGCTGTTGCTAGACTAGCGATGATGTATATCTTACCATTCAAATTCAAGAATACAAACACCTACAGCAACAAAAGATAGTGAGGACAGGATAAATCAGGGGAGTGATCAGACTAACTGCCGGAGTGACCTCCGCGATTGTGGCCAAGAAGAGCCAGATAAGACCCTTTCACAGGAAACATATAAGCGATCAAGGCACGTAATCGCATGACATACCTGCCTCCAGAGGAATTTCCCCAGGCCGAACATGTTGCCGTGTAGGCGCAAGCGAAGAAGGCCAACGAGCATCGTGAGGAGTAAGACCACATCTGTAACAAACGTGGCTGTGACGTTTTTTTTGGTGCTCTCGGAATTTATCACTACGCAGACGCCTTGCACCGGCGACCATGTAGAGTGGAGCTGCAGACAATGAGACAGCAGTTCCCGAAAACCCTAAACGGGGTTATCGGAAATCTCACCCGTGTGATATCTATACAAAAAAAACAAGGACTCTGAGAATCCGATCCTTAGAAGAAATGGGGTGTGGACGAAGTTGACTCACTGTGGATAAGGAATGCGATATTGGAGCTCCATGCGCCCATCGCAATCGCCATCGCAATTCTGTTCTTATCCCAGATAGCGATTCTACGAAGCCACCATCGCACATGAGCGCTCGCTTTGTGAAGAAGGTCTGCACCGTGAACATATGGAAAATAGACGCACATGCGAAGTACGATCAGAATAGACGCGGCAGCGAAGGCCAAGGAGCCAAAAATCTACCGACAGGTCCTCAGTCGCAGTCCTTCGTCGAAAAGGGATGGCTCACGAGTTCAAAGATAACCCATAACTTTGCCGAGGTGTTTTGTCTCAGTTAGAGTAGAGGAGGACCTGGGGATATGATACGCACTTGACAATTGATCGGGACGGAGGAATCGAATGCAAGCATGTTGAGGATTACGGCAATGAGGGCGCACACACGTGTCAGGGAATAAATCTACTTGGAGGCATGATCAACACAAGGCCTTGGGCCACCGTGCAACGTAGCCGAACAGAAGGGCGGGACAGACCCATATTGTCCACCGGTATGGGCGATGCCCTCGGATGATGCTCCATTCATAATCGAGAGTGATAAAGAACTCCCAGCTGAAACAGGAAGGCCATGGGAATGAATTGTGCGACACTCTGGGAGAGGAGACCGCAATAGCTCACATGAAAATGCCATCCACGACGTGCCAGAGCTTCACCAGCGCCTCTGCCACACAAGTTCAATGGATTATCCAAGAGTTAGGCCAGAAAATGAACGCACGAAAATCCTTTGCAATGACGGCGGGATTTTGAAAATCTACCATCTTAGCCGGCAAGCGACTGGGTGGGGAGAGGGGAGAGGATATTACAGTCGAAGGATCATTGCTATATAAATACTCCAGGCAGGCGACCCGTATACATCTTTGCTCCGGGAAATGCTGTGGAGAATCGTTGATTGATTGTGCTCTCGGCGAAAGGGTGGACGGTTATTGAAAAATTCGGGCGATTCGTACTGCAATGATATTGGGTCAGAGGCCATCACTCTGTGTAGACAAACTGGTCAGCGTGTGGAAAAGAGAAGCTACCTCAGTCTGAGGCTGAATTAAGGGATTTGTGTCAAAGTTGATCCGAGCCGCACTTCTATAGTTCACCGTTCTTCGAGCTGCACTTTCCCAGGCACATCACATGCTCTTTCCAGGGTACAGGATTGGGGACTACAGTCGCGGGCTCAGGAATCGTCGATTCGCCAGCCTGAGTGACTCGGTGCCACTAGGCCAGCATGATTGAGAAAAAGTTGCGACGCTGGAGTTTATCCGCATAGGATTTCATCAATGATGCCCAAGGTTCAACGCTTCAGCATTTAAAGCGGTAGAGATAAAGTCGAGGAAGCTTCCTATCCGCGGACTTCGGGGTGAACTCATGGTGATAGGTGGCTACCGTGTGAAGCAGGGAAGTAGAGTGGCATGCCTTTGTCATGTAGTTGTCATGTTCCATATATTCACAGCCCGGCTAGACCTGGAAGTCGGCTCCTCGGCCCGGTTTTTTGAATGAGGCAGCGACTTGGGCAGCGACGACTGCCTTGCGCGATCACATTCAGCCAAGATAAATTGTGGTCTATGGATATGATCCTGTTATCAAATTGAAGAAGGATGCACTGCGATTTCAGTGACCCCCAAGGTCACTGGCAGTGGCAGGACCATCGAGGCACGGTCATCACGGGGTTTGAGCTCTATCAGCTTTCGGCTGGCTTGGGAGCGCGCTTCCCCCTTGCAACTTGGTGAAATCGTATGAATCGCGTCCCGACTGTTCGATGACCATCACGAAGCAGACATCGGGCTTCCACATGCTCTCGCCATCCGCCATGGCACAGCGGGCGTGGTGTGCTGTACGAGGACCATAGTATGGGCAGGGTCTCTGTGAACTGCGAAGATGCCGAAATGCACCCACCCGATGCAATCCCTGCTCAGATGAACATCAATCCCGCGCCAGCGGCCGATACCTGGACGCCCGCAGAAGAGCGGGTGCCTGCCACTGGCAATGTGTGCGTGTGAGATCCTCATAATCGGGGCGTCGCGCGGTGGCGCGCAGAGCCACAACGTGCAGTATTGCGGTGCTTCTGCGATGTGCGATACACCGATGCACTCAGGCTGGCACGAGCACGAGGATGCACGCCACCAGTCGCTGCCGGAAGTGCGCCGGGCCTGGTGCTCAGGTGCTCTACTGCCATAGGTCACGGGATCCACTGGTCACTGGCAGTGCACTTTTGAGCGCACTATGGCACAGCGTTTATCCACCTCTAGCGCCGGCACAAAACATCAATATAGCCCCCTTGAGTGTCCACTATACCGAGCTGTCTGTGGCCGTCTTCTATGGCAAGCCTTGAAAGGTGGTGCGATGTGAGCTCAGGAGCCCCTTGTTTTTCGGGGGTCGGTGGCGTGCGCGGCGCGTGAGTAAGGTAGACAAACGCCTTAGAGGCGTTCAGTGGGGTCAAACGAAGGAAGCGCAACAACCCTTTTCGAATTTCCCCAATTGGTGGGCCCCACACTCCCAAATTCACTGATTACCAAAAAAAAAACAACTCATGGAACAGCTAGCACTGAGCTGAGGATCTCGGGCCGCTCGACAATGTCTAGTAACATCCAACACGATTTACTATTTGGAGAAAAACCATTACTAGACTAAATTATTATCCCATACTAAGTCCAAGACCAGCCTGGCAGAAGGGAAAGGTGGATCGACTAAGCACCACTGCGCACAATGACAAACACGTCGTGGGGAGCAGCGCTGCAGGTAACAATAAATAAAGTACTGAGAAAATCGGAGAAATAGATAAATGCCACCAGCGGCGGGGGCTTATCCCCTCTTGATACCATTCTCGAGGTCACTGCCGATGCTCAGCACGAGAGAGTTGTCCTGAGACTGGTTATCCGTGCTATAGGGGCCACCTTGGCCCATGTTCGCAGGCGCACGGTCCTTGGAGGACGTGTGCACCGCCTCTGCCACCTGGGTGGGCGGAATTTGGACTGCGAAGATCCGTTTGGGGTCTGTTTTCGCCGTGCGTTCGCGCCCAGTCGGATCGGGATCGAACGATCTGGGACTTCAGCCGCAATTAGCATGAGGTCAGAAGGGAGGAGGCGGGAGGCATGGTACCCAGCGTCAGTGAAATCCGTCAAAGAGCGATACATCCGGGTCGCAGCTATTGACATCCCGATAAGTGCGGGAGTTTGAAACATCTGTAGTACGGAGGGGACAGGATGAGAAACACTCATATAGCGGCAAACTTTGTATGAAACATAGTACGAGATTAAGAGGATCTGGTTTTCCCAAGTTCGTTATTCTCTGTGGTCAAACTAATGATGAAATGCATCTCACCGTTTAAATTCAAGATGATAAACACCTACAGCAACAAACGACAGTGAGTCGAAGACAGGAGAGCTGAGAGAATGATCAGACTGACTGCCGGGGGGACCTCCGCGACGGTTGCCAAGAAGAGCCAAATCAGACCCTTTAACACAGGAAGCATAAGCAATCAGAGATGACGAGAACGCCGGTTTACCTACCTGCTTCCAGAGGAGCTGTCCAAAGCCGAACATGGTACTGGATCGGCGCAGGCGAAGCAGGCCAACAAGCATTGTGAGGAGTAAGGCCACATCGGAAACGAGGACGGCGATGATATTTTTTTTGCTACTGTCGGTATTCAACACTCCGCAGACACTTTGCGCAGGCATCCATTCCGAGCGGAGCTGCAGAAAATCAGCCAGCAGATCCCGAAATCCAATAAAGGGTCGATGAAAGTACTCACGATTGTGACACCTATACAAAAACCCGGGCCATGAGCTTTTCGATCCTTCAAACAAATGGTGTGGGGACGGAGTTACTTACTGTGAATAAGGAATGCAACGTTGGTGCTCCACGCGCACATAGCAATCGCCACGGCAAACCTGTTCCGATCCCAGATGGCGATTCTACGAAGCCACCATCTTATATGAGCACTCGCTTTGTGGAAGAAGGTCTGGGCCGTGAAAACAAAGCATATAGACGCACATGCGAATTACGATTAGACTAGACGCGGCCGCGAAGGCCAAGTATGCAGATGTCTTACGACAGGTCCTCAGCCGTCGCGGTCATCCTTCCTCGGAAAGAGATGACTCACGGCTAAAAAGATAACCCATAGCTGTGCCGAGGCACCTTTGAGCCGGAGCGCATGAAGTACTGGGAAATATGTTACGTACCTGACAGTTGATCGGGCTGGAGGAATCGAAACCGACCATGTTAATGATCACCGAAATCAGGCTGCACACGCGTGTCAGGGAATAAATCTACTCAGAGGGGGGATCAGTACTTGGCTTCTGGCACCGTGTAGCGTGACCAGAAAGAGGTGCAAGACAGACCCATATAGTCCATCGGTACGGGCGACGCCCTCGGATGATACTCAATTCATAATCGAGATTGACGACGAACTCCCAGCTGGAACAACAATGATGAGATCATGCGGGACACGGTGGAGTGAGGAGAGTGCTGCAAAGGACCGCGAGGCCTCACATGAAAATGCCGTTCATGAGGTGCCAGAGCTTTACTACTGCCACTGTCAAAGACGAGTTCAATGGCTATCTAGACCCCAGAGTTAGACCAGGAAATGAACTTACGGAAATCCTCTTTGATGACGGCGGGATTGTGGAAATCCACCATATTGGCAAGAAAGTGATGAACACGAAGGTGGGAAGGGGTGAGGTTTTGAGCCAAGCTGCCTCATGTACACATACACTCCTATATAGACGATCCAAATAGGTGGCAGTATCACATCCTCGCTCACGGAGAGGATGGCACAGAATCATCGGTTGCCAGTGAAAATTGATTGTGCCACCGGCGCCTATAGGGTGGCATAGTTCCTTTTGACAAGGGAAACGACGATTGGCACTGTAGTGATATTAGGCCCGATGTCATCAACACGTTGCACAGATAGTTTGTCTGAGACTGAACGAAATGAGCTATACTAAGTTAATTCGATTCATTTGATTTTTACACCGTCCTTCAAATTGTGCATTCTAGGCGTTTTCTTACAGTATCACGCTGCACGGATTGGGAGCTCGACTCCGAGTCTGGACCTCAGGTTGACAGAGTGCTACTGGCATTGAGGAAAGGTTTCGCGACCTTGTTCGCGAGAATCGTGACGAGCTGGTTTATAGTCATGAGTACCAGAATTGGTTCCGAAAAACCTCTGGACACGATAGCAGACCCGCGACGATTTCTAATGAGCAGCCATCTTGATCCAAGCACTTTACCAATAGTACGCCATCGCCGACCACGTGCAACGCGACTCGGGAGGCGTCTCCGCAAAAGCCCCCAGGAACTCGGCCACTACAGTGGCTAACATCCCATAATCCTAGGCTTTCCCATTGTCGTCGTGCCTCTCACTTGTGGTAGCTCCAGGATAGCTACCGAGGACGAAATGTGACAGTTTGCGGATCAGTCAATTGAGGCGCCTTCATGCCCATGCCTACTGTAGTGAAAAATGCCCCATACTGTACGCAATAAGTGTGCCTGAAATGTTTTGAACTCCGACTACGACGTTCCGAGTCAAACTTGCATTCAAATTGAACTCAAGGACCCACTCCGAGTCTCCAGTACAGTAGTAGACCAAGATACAGTACCGCACAGTGCTGTACTGCTAGTGTAAAGACACCAACCTCTACCGTGAACGTGTGGACACCCACCGTCCCCAAGCTACTCCTTGAACTCAGTGTGGTCGCCCCGTTCAGCCTTCACAACCTTAGACCCGGCGCCCTCACGAAAGGAGCTAGGGAAAATACATCAAGAGCCACCAAGCAGTACAGCTGTTGGACAGCACCGCCCCGTCTCCGAGGGTCAATCGGTCAATGAGGAGCCCTTTCATTCCCTGATAGAGAACAAAAACAAAGATTCCTTTTTGGGGGTTTATCATTTTCACGAGATGTTCGTCTTTTTTTATAAAAAAAATACATTTTCGTGCGTGTTGGGGTACAGAACCCTATGTAGCGCTTCGCGATAGTATGCCTATGTTTCCCCTTTTCCTTCCTCTGCCATCTTCCTTCTCTCCCCTTTCACCTATTGTTCGTCTTATCTCGCATCTCGCCGGGCGTCTCAACAGCCTGTCATGGCATGCCGATGGGACGTCTGCCAGCCCCTTGTATAGAAGGGGTCCCTGGAGCGTGGCGGTCGTTGCTATAAAAGAATGTGCCCCCCATTACGAGTTACGCCTGCGACGTAAGTTTACTCTTGCCTGGCTACTCGACACAAGTCTAATTTGTCGGTTGGAGGACTGTCAGACGAGCACACTAGCAAATGCGATCGGAAACGAATGCAATTCTAACTTCGCGGATTTCCCACGCATCGACCAACAGTGAAACCGATATCAGCAACGAAATGATGGCGGGATCCAAGTCCCCGGGAGAGGTCGAGATTTCAGTTGAAATTCAACCCAGACGGACATGGTTTGAATGTTGATCCGAAAGTTGGGGGGTCTCGGCGGATTTCTGCAGGAACAAGGTAGATACGCAACTTAGTGTACGGAGTCCATGAATCAGAACTGTAATAGAGTTGCCTTTTGTCAAAGATCAAACGCTCCGATGCCTCATGCGTCATCCACCTCATATCACCTGCTGATCTTGCGCTAGAGTGAGAAGAGGAA
The DNA here is from genome assembly GCA_015025155.1 of Lactarius quietus. NCBI lineage: Eukaryota > Fungi > Basidiomycota > Agaricomycetes > Russulales > Russulaceae > Lactarius > Lactarius quietus. The sequence goes on along the minus strand of WITN01000381.1, from coordinate 71,737 downwards.
GGCTTCAGAGGGAAAGTGAATTGGTCGTGTGACATGGATGCGGGACAATGCAGAAGTAGCGGTGGTCGTTGCGACTGAGAAGAGTTCCCAAGACAGGTAGGGTTTCGCTCGTCTCTCGACGCCAACTTGGCGCCGAGAGAGGAGGAGTCCTCGGCGATCTACGAAACGGTGTTATCACCAAGCCGCCCAACAACAGACTTTAGAGATTCAAAGACCGGACGAAAGGGGAGGTACTCCTTAGAGATGGTGAGATGTACGTCAGCGTCGGATGGAGAGAGAGCAGCAGAGTGCTCCAGCCCGGTGAGTTCGGCGTCCTCGGCAACTAAGATGGCTTTCAACTGGTACAGCGTCTGGGCAGCGGGAGCTTGGGGTTCGTATCTTCTACATCATACCCCTTCACCTTGACCTCCTTGGTAACTTGAAGCTTGGGAGCTTCTCCGAGGAAGTTTCGCCTGGAGGTATGCGCTATATGCTCAACTTCAGCCTGAAAAGCTAGTGAGACCTCACGCACCTCATGACGCGCAGTCCGCTCGAATAGATTGGCAACCTGTCGAACACGCTTCAGAATAAGGTGAGAAGACTCTTCCCCCGCAGCCTGAGGCTCGTGCAGCACTCGAATATATCACGTCTCCGCGTCTATTCCGGGCCTGGGAGAGAATGTGTAAGGAAAGGTAAGATAACCGAGACCCACAAGGTGAGAGCGGAACAGTGCCCGTCATCCAGATAGGCGTGTACAAGTGCAAGCCGATAGGGGCCGTGCGGAATAGAACCCAGAGATAGTGAAGTTGGGCTGTAAAAGTGCATGCTATCAGTAGTGGAATATATCAAGAAACCGTTTGGGAGCGTCTCCCATCGGAGAGGAAGGAAATTTATAGGTACTGCTGGCCGCCATGTCAGCACTGTCAGTGCGTACGCATCACTGATAATAGACGTACATACGAAGTACTATCAGAGTATATGCCGCGGCGGCAAGAGCCAAGTAGGCAAATATCTACCGACAGATTCTCAGCCATCCAAGCAGCCATCGTTCTTCTTCGGACAGAGATGGTCCACTTATTCAAAGATAATTCATAGCTTTGCCGAGTCATCTTGGGTCAGCCCAAGCGTAGGAAGAAGCAGGGCACATGATGCACTGGCACCCTTGACAGTTGCCAGTGATCGAACTACCATCCGCCTCCAGCGCTGGCACACAACATCAATGTAGCCCCTTTGAGTCTCCACTATAGCGAGTTGTCTGCGACTATCTTCTATGACGACCCTTGAAAGGTGTGCAATGTGATCTAAGGAATGCCTCTTTTTTCAGGGGTTGGTGGCGTGCGTGAGTGTGTGAGTAAGCTAGGCAAATGCCTCAGAGGCGTCGGCGGACTCGGAGTGCGAGAAGTCAATCAAAGGAAGCGCGACAACCCATATCGCATTTCCCCAATCAATGGATCTCACATGCTCAGATTTACTGATCACCCGGGCCAAAGACAACAACTCACAAATAGGGTACTACAGCGCTGAGGACTCTCGACAATGCCTATATCCGACACGATTCATCTGGAGACAACCAATACTCTAAATTATTATCCGATACTAAGTCCAAGACCAGCCTGGCAGAAGCGAAAGGTGGGTCGACTAAACACCACTGCGCACGAATTATAAACACGTCGTGGGGAGCAACGCTGCTGGTAATAATAAATAAAGTACTGAGAAGTTAATTCTGCCACCGGGGGTGGGGCTCATCCTCTCTCAACATCAGGGGGGTTGCCGATGCTCTGCACGCTGTTCTGGGACTGAATATCCACGCAATCTGGACCAAACGACTCGTATCGGCCCACGTTTATAGGCGCAGAATCCTCGGAGGACCTGCGTACGGCCACCTCCACCCGGGTGGGCGGAAGTTGAACTGCGAAGATCCGTTTGGGGTCTGTTTTCGCCATGGGCTCCCTCGGAGTCGGATTGGCATCGAACGGGCTGCGACTTCGGCCCCAGTCAGCATGAGGACAGAACGACGGTGGCGGGAAGCATATTACCCGGAGTCGGTGAACTCTGTCAAAGAGCGATAGATTCGCGTCGCGGCGATTGACATCCCGACAAGTGCCGGAGCTTGAAACATCTGGAGTAGGGCAGGGACAAGATAAGAAATTCTCATGTGGCCAGAAACCTCGTGGAAAACATACGAGATTAAGAGGATCTGGTTGCCCCAAGTTCATCGGTCTCTGTTGCCAGTCTAGTGATGAGATGCATCTCACCGTTCAAATTCAAGCTGATAAACACCTACGGCAACAAAAGACAGTGAGTCAAGACAGGATAACTCGGGGTAGCGATCGGACTGACCGCTGGGGGGACCTCGGCGACAGTTGCCAACAAGAGCCAAATCAGACCCTTTCACATAGGAAAAATAAGTAATCAGACTAGGCTAGAGCGCCGAATTACCTACCTGCTTCCAGAGGAGCTTCCCCAAGCTGAACATGGTACCGGATCGGCGCATCCGAAGCAGGCCGACTAGCATTGTAAGTAGTAAGACCACATCTGAAACGAGGACAGAGACGACATTTAGTTTGCTACTCTCGGTATTTAGCACCCCGCAGACACTTTGAGCGGGTGCCCATTCAGAGTGGAGCTGCAGAAAATCAATGAGCAGACCCCCGAAAACCCAAGGAGGGTGGACAAGAATACTCACGATAGTGACACCTATACAAAAACCCGGGCCCATGAGTTTTTAAATCTTTCGAACAAAGTTGTGGGGACGGAGTTGACTCACTGTGGATAAGGAATGCAACGTTGGTACTCCATGCGCCCATCGCAATCGCAACGGCGACTCTGTTCCTATCCCAGATGGCGATTCTACGAAGCCACCCTCACATATCAGCGCTCAATTTGTGGACGAAAGTCTGGTGTGAGAATAAGGATATAAACGCACATGCGAATTACGATTAGAATAGATGCGGCTGCGAAGGCCAAGTAGGAAAATGTCTACAGGCAGGTCCTTAGTTGTCACGCGTCACAGTTATCTTCCGGGAAGAGATGGCTCACGGCTAAAAATATAACCCATAACTGTGCCGAGACATTTTCTGTGAGCCCGAGCGCATGAAGAACTGGGGAATATGATACTCACTTGACAGTTTATCGGGCTGGAGGAATCCAAACCGACCATGTGAAAGATCACGGCAATCAGGGTGAAAACGCGTGTCAGGGAGTATATCTACCCAAAGGGGCAATCAGCACTTGGCCGGCTGCCAAGTGTAGAGTATCCAAAAGAAGTGCGAGACAGACCCATATTGTCCACCGGTACGGGCGGTGCCCTCGGATGACGCTCCATTCATAGTCGAGAGTGACAACGAACTCCCAGCTGGAACAGGAACGGGAATAGGGGATGAGATTATGCGGGGAGGAGACCGCTGCGAAGGGCCACGAGGGGCTCACATGAAAATACCATCCAGGAAATGCCAGAACTTCACTACCGCCACTGACAAAGACGAGTTTAATGGACTAGCTAGACCCTAGAGTCATTCCAGGAAGCATACGCACAAAAATCCTCTTCGATGGCGGCGGGATTGTGGAAATCTACCATATGGGCAAGAAAGTGACGAAGAAGACGAATGTGGGAAGGGGAGATATTCTGTGTTAAGTTGCTTCGTGTACACATGTACTCCTATATAGACGATCCAAATTGGTGGCCGTATCACATTTTCGCTCACGGGAAGGATGGTGGAGAATCATCGGTTGCCAGTGACAATTGATTGTGCCATCGGCGCCTACAGGGTGACACAGTTTTTTCTGACAAGGGAAACGATGATTGGCCCTGTATGAGATTTCATCAACACGTTGCAAAGATACCCTACCTGGGACTGAATGAAAGGATACTATATACTAAGTTAATTCGATTCGAATCTTTGATTTTGCACTGTCCTTCAAGTTGTGCTTTCCAGGCATTTTACTTTCATGTGGCACCGATTGGGAGCTCGCCTCTGAGTCTGGGTTGCCAGAGTGCTGCTAGAATTGTGGATAGGTTTTGCGACGAGCTGGTTCATAGTAATTAGTATTAGAATCGGTTCCGAAAAACCTCGGGACACGACCCACGACAATGAATAGCCATCTTGATCCAAGCACTTTGCCCTTGACTTTGCCAATCCTACGCCACTAGCATTGACTACGCGCAATGCCGGGCGTCAACGCAAAGCCCCGGGAACTCGGCCACCACGCTGCAGTGGCTAAATCTCGCGCTAACTTCCCATCATTATCGTCGTACCTATCTCCTGTGGTGGCTCCAGGAATAGCAACGACGACGAAATGTAAGAGTTTGCAGATGAGTCAATGGAGGCGCCTTCATCCCTGTGGTGAGTGGTTCCTATTAAAAATGACCCGAACGACCACCCAATGGCACCCATCGATGAAAATAAGTGTACCTGCACCGTCTTGAACCCCGACTCCGACGTTCAATTGATGCTACAGTAGACTAGACTGGTGACTGTTTGCTTTATGAGGTGCCTCGACGCTGGAGAAATCGTGGATTCCTCCAGTCGCCTCGCGATGCACATCAAAAATCCCCATTTCGTACGATTACGAGTGTGACGGTAGACCAAGATACAGTACTGTAAAGACACCTGACCTCGGCTATGAGCATATGAACGTGTGAACTCCCGCTGCTCCCAAGACTGCTCCTTGAACTCAGTCGCCCCATTCAACCTTCACTGTGGCCCGGGGGCTTCTCACAAAAGGATCTAGGGAAAATACATCAAGAACCACGTACAGAGTAGTGTACAGCCTTTGGACAGCACGGCCCCGTTTCCGAGGGTCAATCGATCGACGCTGAGTTGCACTTCCATTTTCGGATAGAGAATAAAAACAAGATACCATTTCTGGGGGATATTATGTTTACGAGATGTTCGTCTTATCTCGCATCTCGCCGGTCATCGCAACGGGGTCTTGACAACCTGTAATGTCATGGCACGCCGATTGAATGTCTGCCAGCACCTTGCATAAAGGGAGTCCCAAGAGCGTGATGCACGTTGCAACAAGTAGAAGAAAGCGCGCCCCGGTACGGACTGCGGCGTAACTTTGCTTTTGCCTGCCAACTCGATGCAGGTCTGGTTCATCGTTGGAGGATTGTGTCAGACGAAAACACAGCGGCGAATGCGACGGGATGAATGCTATGTTTTATTTTAGTCGCGAGGATTTCCCGCACATCGAGCAACATCGAAGCCGATATGAGCAATGATATGATGGTGGAATCCAAGTCCCTGGAAGAGGTTGAAATTCGAGTTGAAATTCAGAACAGAGGGACATGGTTTGAACATTGATCGGCATTGATCCGAAAGTTGGGACGTCTCGGCAAGGTCTCGGCGGATTTCAGCAAGAACGAAGAAATGAAATATAGGGAACAAGGTGGCTAAGCTAGTGACTTCGTGTACTGTACGGAGTCCATGAATCGAGGAAGCTGCCTTACGTCAAACATCAGACGTTCCGATACCTCGCGCTTCACCAATTTCATACCATTCGTTGGGTTCGCACTAACTTAGAGTGAGAATAGGAAGGTTTCAGGGGGAAAGCGAATTGGTCGTGTGGCTGGGATGCGGGAGGGCCACTCCAACTGCAGGAGAGGCGGTGGTCGTCACGACTAAGAAGAGCCCTAAGACATGTGCGGTTTCGTGGGCGTCGAGAGACGAGGCGTCCTCGGCGGTCTACGCAGCGGCGATATTGCCAAGCTCTGCAACGACGGAAATAAGAGATTTAAAGACTAGGGGAGAGAGGAGGTCCTCCTCGGAGATGAAGAGATCTATGTCAGCGTCGGATGGAGGAACTACAACAGAGGGCCCGGGCGCAATGGGTTCGGCACCCTCAGCAACTAAGGTGACTTTCAACCGGCACAGTGCCTGAGAAACTGGAGCTCCGAGTTCTTATCTTTCACAGCATACCGCTTCACCTTGACCTCATTGGTGACTTAAGGCTTGAGAACTTTCTCGCTAACCTTCCGTTCTAGATCTTTGAGCGATATCTCCACTTCTCTCAAAACCTCACTTCGCACGCTGTGGTCTTCTTCATCACCACTCTCAATCGTGTCGAGCTGCTCGAGCCTGAGAGACGATTAAGCATATTCTCATATGCACGCAAAGATGCGTTGTTTGGGAAAACAGTCCACACCGATTACTCGAGGCCGAGGACAGCAGGGAACTTGAACGTGGACTCGAAGGTGGAGACCATTTACGAACGGCGCGAATCTTAGTGCAGGAGAGGCAGCTTGTTTTATGGGACCGGGAATGCGCTTTGACATAGCAGAGGTACTGTCGGAAGCGGAAGAGGCTGGGTTGCTCGGACATGGTCCACCAAGCTTCACCTGCGAACATGCGTCAGCTTTTCCCCTTGGATTGGAGCAAAAGTAAGAACCGACGTCGGGGAGAGATGTGCTGGGATTGGATCGCGGAACCTTGGTAGCGCTCGCTTTCCTCGCGTCAGCGGTGTCATGATCCTTGAGACTGAGCTGAATGGAGGGCTCATTTTCCTTCAAATCTTGAACAGGCAGTCCCTGCAAAAGTGCGCAGAGAAGAGTACAAGGAAGCGTGGGTTCTGCTGCGGGTTCCGTGCACTCAGTGCTCGCCTTCCCTTCGTCTTTCGAAGAAAGCGGTGCCTCTTGCGGCCGAGGAACGGAAATTGGTTGTGAAACATACAGTACATCAGACTCTGAAAGTCAACACTGAAAAATAGTACCTTAAAACTGGGCCCTGATCCATCAGCTGCGGCGTTGGCGTGAGCTTCAAGGCCATGGATAAGTTCCAGACGGCGCTCAGGGCATGTTATGCCGCATCTGATGGCACTACAGAACGAGGTCGGGAAGGGGCAGACAAGCCGAACTTCCCCAGTGGGCTGTGGGGCCAAGGATGAGGACCGTAAAATGGCTTCAAAAGGCCTTCGGAGTGGTAACTTCGCTTGCATGGAGCAGGGACGGTGCGTTGGCACGGAGTGGGTGAGCTAGCGCTTCTTAGCAGAGGGACGCTTGTAGGCGGAAACGCCCCGGATGCATGTACCGAATGCCTGAAGTAGTACTGTTGTGGCGGTGAGCTCGATTTTGCGTGCATGGCCCGAGAACAGTAACTTTTTGGTGCAGCTCATACCCCTCTGTAAGTTTCGCCTGAGAGAAGTGCGCTATGCGTTCAACCTCAGTCTGAATAGCTAGTGAGACCTCATGACGCGCAGTCCGCTCGCATAGATTGGCAACCTGTCGGGCACGCTTCAGAGTAAGGTGAGAAGACTCTTCCTCTGCATCCTGAGACTCTTGCAGCGCTCGAGGATATCGCATCTCTGCGTCTAGTCCGGGAGATAAGGTGTGAGGGAAGGCAGGATAACTGAACCCCCCAAGGTGCGTGCGGCAGAGTGTTCGTCATCCAGATAGGCGGGCACAAGTGCAGGTCGATAGGAGCCGTGAGGAATATAACTCAGAGACAGTGAAGGTGGGCTGTAAAAGTACATGCTATCAGTAGATGGTCGAATATATCAAGAACCCGTTTTTGGGCGGCTCCCATCGCATGGGAAGGCAATTTATGGTACTGCTGGCCGCCCTGTCACCACTGTCAGTGCGTACGCGTCAGGTATACACGTGATTCAGAATATGGTGGAGGGTCAAGGCGGTGACCGACCTCAGCTTCAGAGCGTCTCTGACTCGTTGTGGTTGTGCAGGTAGTTCGATAGTTCAATTGTGGTAACTTAGTGGTACTAGCTCGTTGGCTCGGCCGAAACACCCAAATCCGGTTGCCGATCGGCCGATCCCGGTCACGGACAGTTGCCCGACGGCCTCTGTGCGGAGTTTGCATGTTCCATTGTTGGCACCTTGCACCGATGTCTATCTGAAAACGACAAAACATCGTCAAGACTCCCAGGAATCCTGAGCGGCCTTGCGTGGTTTCTTCGGAAAGTACGCAATCTTCGAAATATTATTCAGGACATGTAAAGTATCATGTAACAGCCTCAGGCCTAAGGTAACGATCTAATCACCCGTCACGATACTGAACTTGTGGCCGTACCGTACATCCCGTAGACCGTACTATACGGTCTCGGCACAAAACCCTAGGGACTACAACTACTCCCTTCTCTTTCGTAGCGACTTCCCATCTGCGACAATCTTCAAAACGGGATTCTTGTACAGCGTTCCGTCGTAATTATTTTCGATCATCCACCTCTCGAGTGTATACCCATTGGGATTTATCTTCCGAATCCAGTCCATGTCGCGCTTGTTCAGGTCGTCTCGGAAGGCGTTCCACCATCCGGTGAAGTTCTCCCCCCAGGAAGTCGAGCCTGGTGCCCCCTCAGCCGCGACTGGCTTTTCGGCGTTCTCCGTGTGCGAGAGCCATTCTTCGAGTGTCTCGCGGTTGTACACCGCCTTGTGACCCGTCACCTTGGTGAAAGTCGCGACGAGGTGCTCCCAGCTGACCCACTCGCTCGCGATCTCCAAGTTCTTCCCGGAAGTCTCGGCGCGGTTGTCGAACGTGTACCGAGAAAGTAGCCGATATCGGCGAGCGCGCTCATGGGATGTGCCCGTCGCCGATGGGCGAGTTGAACATGAATGTCCCATCCTCGCGCTGCACGGGACCCAGTATACCCTACGAGATACGTCGTCGTAAATGCGTGTTCTTTCTCGTGTTCGACATAACTCACAATTTGCAGCATATCCATGTAGGGCCCTGAGGTCACCACTGACCAGGAAAGATCCGTGTCGCTGACCACAGAAGGCTGCTGGGCGAGCCACTCTGCAACGCGGCCCTTTGCATCGTAGTGTTCGCACCTATACTTCTGGTTATATCCTCCTTTCTGCACCATGGAGCAGATGAGTCAGTACTCAAATGTGAAATACGCGACAGGTCGCCTGGATTCACCTTTAAATTGTAGTCCAGGCTACTCCAAATGTAATGACGCAAGGACTTTGTCTGCTTCGCGAGTTCAAAGATGCGCAAGCCGGCGTATATTTCGCGTTGTTCGCCAACGGTAAAACCATCGATATTGATCCAGGCGCCATACGCGCCATCGAGCGCTGCAGCCACGGATGCTAGATTGCTTGTATCACCTGTATACAAACTCTGAGCCTCGTACTGATGCGCTGAAGCCTGGTGACCTACCTTTGAAGACTTCAACGCCCTGCTCGCTCAGACTGAGCGCGTGCTTGCTCTCCGGGTCACGTGAGAGAGCCCGGACGGCGTACGGCGATGGCGTGCCGTCTTCGGTGGGTGCGAGTAAGCTGTTGACCACAGCGCGGCCTTGAGCACCTGTCGCTCCGAGTACGAGTATGAGTTTTGACATTTCTTTGTTGGTCCTATAGCTCTTCATCGTCCCCGTCTTATATCTACTCGTATCTACCCGGGGCGTAGCCCGAGCGTGTAGGCTTAGTCAAAGGCAAGGAGGTGCTCCCCGAGGCCGAGGAGAAGGAAATCGGCTTGCCGTACATACCCGGATCCCGGCTTCCGAGTCGGACACCACGGATCTCGAGCAAGTGGTGCCCATTACACATGTGTCCGATCAATGCCGTCAAACATAACAGATGACCGAGGCTAAGTGTTGAAGCTACTGCTTCATGTCAGCTGGTCGCCGATCATGAGTACTTCCACGCTAATAAGAAAGGGCCTCGTAGTCCCAGGGACTACAATGTTATGACCCCGTTTCCAAATTTACCGACACTGGCAGAACCGAAGGGGGGGTCGACTAAGCCAGTCTTGGCGGAGACGTCGTAAGGAGCCTCAGGCAATAATTAGAAAAGTACCAAAGCATACTTTAGTAACTTTACTGCCACGAGAAGTCCAGAGGTGGGGCTCGACGCCGTTCTCGAGGACGTTACAGTACATATAAGCGACTTGCTGTGACTGGCCATCCGCGCCAAATGAGCCATAAGGTAGATATATACAGGCCTCTGGGCGTGGAATTCGATGGATGGACCTCTGTTAGAGTTCTCGAGGGCTTACTTGGTCTGGTAACTGGTTCCACTACTAGCAGGAATGAGGTAAAGCCTGAGTGAGAAGCTCGCACCGTGACCCACGGTAGAGACAGCGGAATGATGAACTCGTCCGCTTTGAGGTCATTGGAAAAAAGGAAGCACCTCGAGATGACTTACGCTGCACTCTGCAGTAACCGAGTACCATTCAGATCATCCAGTTGCCTCGTAGTAGCGAGCGAAAAACGCATAGCCTTGGGAACCGGTTAATCCGGGCCGGTGCACCTGAACCTCATCACCTCGTTCATCACGGCGGTCGCTTTAATCATGGCAATCAGAGGGGTACGGCTATACATCATCGCTGATGTTACTAATCTCATGCAAATTGCGTCCGGCCCCGCTCAGTCCTTTCTCAATACCGGGTCCCTCTGACGACTCGACATTTTTTAACCACAGTTCACAACACGTACAACACTGGCATGTGATGCGCCTGGGAAAGCGCAACTTGAAGGACGGTGAACAAGTGATTGAAGTGCGACTCTGATCAGGTTAGTATAGTTTCTTTCATTCGGTGCCAGGCTGAGGTGAGTTTTCTTTTCCCTCATAATATACTGAAATTTTGTCTATGTCCAGAGAGTGACGATCTCTGACCCAATATCACTGCACCAGTAGCCCGAAGTTTCCTCTGTACAAAGAACTGCCCCACCACCAATTCCGCCGGTGGTGTAATCAACTATCAAGAACGATTCTGTACAGCCTTGTTAGGAGCAAAGATGTGATGATGTGGCCACCTGCTCGGAGTGTTTATATTAGAGTGACCCTATATATATGCCTTACCGCAATGTCTCTTCCCTATCCTTCCCCACCCCACCCGTCTCGGTCGCCTCCCTCTCAAGATGGTAGATTTCCACAGTCCCGCCGTCGTCGAGAAGGATTCCCTGCGTACACACCGTAGCCTGGCTCTGGAATCTAGACACTCCATTGAACTCGTTTTTGGCAGAGGCTCTGGTGAAGTTCTGGCACGTCGTGGATGGAATTTTTATGTAAGCTCTGGCGGTCTCCTCACCTCCCCTTAAGTGTATCCGCATTCTCGTTTACACTGGCTTCCTGTTCCAGCTGGGAGTTCTGCATCACTCTCGATTATGAATGGAGCGTTATTCGAGGGCACCGACCATACCGGTGGACAATTTGGGTCTGTCTTCTTTCGGTCACGTTTCACGGGGCACAGGGCCATGCGTTGATCATCCCTCTGAATAGATTCATTCCCTGACACGCGTGTGCACCCTGATTACCCTAATCCTGAATATGGTCGCATTCGATTCCTCCGGCCCGATCAACTGTCAAGTACGTATCATATCCCACGGTTCCTCTTACGCTCGGGCTGGCCCAAAATGCTTCGGCACAGGCATGGATTATATGTGAACTCGTGAGCCATACTTTTTCGATGAAGAACATCGGCTGAGGGCTTGTCGGTAGGTCTTTGGCACCTTGGCCTTCGCGGCCGCTGCTGCTCTAATCGTACTTCGCATGTGCGTCTATTTTACCGTGCAAACCTTTTCTAACAAAGCAAACCCTCATATGTGATGGTGGCTAGAATCGCCATCTGGGATAGGAACAGAATTGCCGTGGCTATTGCGATGTGCGCATGGAGCACCAATGTTGCGTTCCTTCTCCACTGTAAGCCAACTCCGTCCCCGCATTACTCGTTCAAAGGATCGGAAAACTCATGGCCCCGAATGTTTTGTATTTCTGTGTAGTTGCTACTGGGGTGAGCATTTCCATTAACCCGCTCTTTGTTTTCGGGATCTGCCGACTCATTGTCCACAGATCATCGCGACATGGGTGCCTGAGCAAAGCACCTGCGCTGTGCTAAATGCCGAGGGCGGAAAGAAAAACGTTATTGCCACACTCGTGACAGATGTCGTATTACTCCTCACAATGCTTGTTGGCCTGCTCCGCCTGCGCGTATATGGCACTATGTTCGGCTTGGGGAAACTACTCTGGAGGCAGGTAGGTAAACGTGGCGTCTCGTCCGCTCTGATCGCTTATAAGTTATGTTTCCGTGAAAGGGTCTCATTTGGCTCTTCTTGGCAACCACCGCGGAGGTACCCCCTGCGGTCAGTCCGATCGCTCCTTTAGCTCTCGTCTTTTTACTCACTGTCGCGTTTTTGCTGTAGGTATTTATCGGCTTGAATCTAAACGGTAAGACACACGTCATCTCTATTCTGTCGACAGAGAATAACGAACTCGATCTCGTTGGAAAATCAGGTCCATTCGATCTTGTATGTTTCCGACGAGGTTTGTCGCCACATGAGTGTTTCTCATACTGTCCCCATCACACAGATGTTTCAAACTCCCGCACTTGTCGTGATGTCAATCGTTGCGACGCGGATGTATCGGTCTTTGACAGATTTCACTGACTCTGGGTACTTTGTTTCCCACCTTCTCCGTTCTGTCCTCATGCTAACCGCGGCCGAAGTCGCAATGCTTACGATACTCATCCGACTAGGAGAGCGCGCACGGCGAATACAGATCCAACAGATATCTTCTCACCGCCCATTCCGCTCGACCAAATGGAAGTGGCCATTCACACGTCCTCCGAGGGCTATCAGCATGCGAAGGCCGGACAATATGCATCGTATGGCCCGTATGGCCCGTATAGCCAGTCACAGGACAAATCCTTCCTGTTGAACACCAGTTGCGACCCTGAGAACGATGTCAAGCGAGGATGAGCTCCCCTGGCGACAGAAAGATATGCTCTGGTACTTTATTATTACAACGTGTGGCGCCACTCCCCCACCACGAGGTCTTTATCGGTGGTGCTTTGTCAACCCACCTTATTGGCCTAACTTACCAAAGTAGCAATGTATTTATGGATTGTTACACTTCCTTTCATCGTTTTGCGGCACTCCTGCTTCCAAGACGTTTACTGTACCCAAAGGGCCATCAGCACGTGAGAAAATGACCCTATAGGCCGTGTCGCATCGACTTTGCATGGGCTGCCACAGATCACAGAGTACTAGTGGTAGATAGAGAGTGCAGGAAGTTTAAGGCGCAACGGGGCCATGCCTTTCCCCTGGCTCGCCTGCAGATGCTACAGAAAAGGTCAATGCTGCGAAGTGCACAACGCTCCATGGAATCGCGTCGAGTCGGTCACAATTAGTATAGTGGCACTGTCCTGAGAGTGTCGCCAATGACGAAGAGCGAGTTCACAGTACCACTTGTCAACTCATTAGCGATCCATAAACCCAATCGTGCATGAGATAGAGAAATACTCTCAGAAAACGAAGGTGCAAACGTGTACGAAGCTCGGGCTCCAGTTGGTGTTCTGCCGCGGGAAACATAATACAAATAGAAAGCTACTAGTAGTTGACTTTACCCAGTCGGAGAGAAATAGGGATCTAGCCTCCTGGGCTATTTTACCTCCCTAGGTTGATATCACGCCAGTAGGTACAGTAGGGTAGTCGGCGTGATAGTCAGTGTGGGTTGGCTGGTAACGACCTGCCCTCAGGCCTGTCTGATGGTTTCCAATGCCTTCTCGTGAAACCGGTTATTTTGTAATGATGCGTTTGGAGGTCTCCCCTTCATCTAGAGCTTTTCTGAGTGTATGTTCAAGTTGACGAGTAATCAGGTAATCAGGAATATAGTTTCATCTTACACGTAAGTTAAAGTAGCAGCCAGTGTGGTGTCACATGACTCTGATTGAAGATGACGAGTTTGAGTCCGCGCACCTTCCAGATAACAATGGCACCATTTTCCGGCAAGTTCAAATCTCGCGATCTTCTGAACGTCGAGCTGATATCATAGCACTGGCAGTATCGAGTTTGAAGGAAAAGGCCTCTCAGGTCAAAACCGCTGGAGTCAAATCATACGGTTCCACGCGCGATAAGTTTGCCTCCTCCGGTAGCTCCTCCACGGCCAAAGCAAAGCCTCCCCCACCCCCTCCACCCAGGAAGACATCCGGCCAACAAAGGGTGGACCAGAGCACGGCTCGCTTGAACCCTTCATCGTCGGATCCCGATAAGATCGACTGGACGAACCTTTCGCATGAAGACAAGCAGGTCTTCTTTTCGTGGCTTGACGAGTTTTTTGCCCGTTATTTAGATCAGCCCCCACCCTCCGTCCGTGTTTCTCCCCCCTCCAATGGACTGAATGCCTCTACGCCACCGCCGCGAACCTCCCCGTCTCTCCCACCTCGCAGAGATTCCCAGGCGAGTCAGAACACAGGGTCCGACCACCCGGACGTTATCCCAGCTGCCTCAGCAGTTGCCCGTCGGAACCTTCCTCCCGTGTTATCGCAGCGTGGACCCGTACGCCCTCTGTATCGCATATGAACTGAATCATTGATATTGCCTCAGCCAAAGATCAATCTTACGACCAAACCCGCTGCACCTACAGAATTGCCATCTTCTGCAGATTCTGGTTCGTGAACTCCACTCTTTGCTAGAGGGAATGTTCATTAACGCCATGCTAGCAGGCCTTCAGATGTCGTTTCCTCCGCCAGCAGCAAACGGCTCCGCTGCCGCCGACCTCGCAGCGTACATGCACCCCTCTACGCCCTGGGACACTGACTGGTATTCCTCCAACTCACCAATCCCGCCTCACCTCAACGGGTCGCCGGATATGCGTTTCTCGGGCGCCTTTGGTTCCGATGGTCGCTCCAAGACCGCGCGCGGCGTGATGCTATTCTCGGACCTCAGTATATGCTGGTACTCCGTGACGTACGGAAGCGGGGTACCCCCTACGCGTTGGGCACGTTTCCGGCCACGTCCGGAACCCATGTCCGCCGTAGCGCTGAGGCGCGCGGCTCAGACGCACGGGGCGGCAGTGGCGGCATTCGCCGCACGCGCAGAGGCATCTGGGCGGCCTGTGGCGCACGGAGAGTGCTGGGACATCGCACACGAGGGGCTCCTGCACGCCGCGTCCCTCTGCGCGTCGCCGCGCGACGCCCCGATTCTAAGCACGTCGCGCGCGCACGGGCATCTGCTCTTCTACGGGCGGCCCGGTGTCGGCGTCTGGCGCGGCGGGGACGACCGCTTACGTGCGGGTGACGTCGTCGAGTGGCGCACGGTGCGCATAGGCGCGGCGCAGTTCGGCTCATTTGCTGTCCTCGGCAACCCTGACCACACTGCGGTTCTGGTAGAGGACACCGTACCCCGGTGTGCCGTCGCAGATGGCGAGAGCGTCCTGCCGGCCGACGTCGGCGTCCTGACGGTCGTCGAACAGAGTGCGGGACGCGTGCCGAAACGTGACTCTTATGACCTTGCCAAGTTGCAGGAGGGGGAGTTCTGGGTGTACCGTCCGGTTGGAATGGTCGAGTATCTCGGCTCAACGTTGAGCGTCGATATACCTTCAGGTCTCGAGACTTTTGCGGTCTAGAACCTCGATCCGGTGAGACTCGCGATACCACCTTGACTAAGGTGCATAATAGTACCAGATTCTTACATTGCTTTTTCTTGTTCGTCAAATATGCAGCCTCTACGCATTTCTTTGGTACCCCCGAGTTACCGAGCAGTCCTAGTACCACCTTTCTATTTTCCCTCAAACACCATTTCTTGTCCACCGCCAGCCACAGGTTCCACCTTCTACAACGCACTCGTAAGCCAAGACGTCCGCTGAAAGCTCACGTATCAACCCCATCATGAAACACGAACCCATACAGGGTCAATGTGTCAGTTTACTATCCTAGTCATAAGGATAGATGTTATGGACGTGGTTGGATATTCAACAACACGTTATTTAGAGGTTCGCCCTTTTTGGCATGCAAAAGTGCCCGGTCCTTCAATTGCCGGGCGAATAGGCGAAGGCGGACAAATAGAAGCGCCGGCATCATCCGAGTCTTAGAACATTTATAGTAATTGCTTACAGCCTCAGTCGCCCAGCTTCCCCGTGCTCCTGCTCGTGCGACCGTGCACTCCTCCTTTAGAACAGCGGGTACAGCAATGTAGTCGTCTAGGATCCTTGTCGTTGTTCAAAACATTGCGATTAATTCCCCATTAACGTACAATGGTAGGCTTCATCCACGCCGGACAGACTACACACAGCATTACTTGCCGAGAATGTCCCGAAATTTTTACTTAAAACAGGTATCCAGTGAAATCACTGTGATTAAAGTCCAGGAACGTGATCAAAAGCATCAGTGATGCACCATCAAGTTGTTGCAGTGACCAACGGTTCTCTAGCGTTGCTAGAAACTAAGATGTAATATGGCCACCTACCCGAAGCGTTCATATAGGAGTGGTTCCATGCACAGGAAGCGCATTTCTTATATCCCATCGTCTCCGTCTCGGTCGCTTGCCTACCATGATGTTAGATTTCCAAAATTCAGCTATTATCGAAAAGGATTTCTGTGCGTACACTTCCTGGCTTAGCTCTATGGCCTAGACATTCCGGTGAACTTGTCTTTTGCAGTGACCATGGTGAAGCTCTGGCATGTCGTCGATGGCATTTTCATGTGAGCCCTTGCGGCCTCCGCCCCCAGTGTGTCCCGGAATCTCATCCCCAGTGGCTTTCCTCTACCAGCTGGGAGTTCTGCATCACTCTCAATTACGAATGGAGCGTCATCCGAGGGCATCGCCCATATCGGAGGACAATATGGGTCTGTCCCGCCCTTCTTTTCGGTCAAGTTGCACGGGGGCCCAGGGTCTTGTGCTGATCATCCACCGAGTAGGTTTATTCACTGACACGCATGTGTACCCTCATTGCCGTAATCCTTAACATGCTTGGATTTGATTCCTCTAGCCCAATCAACTGTGAAGTACGTATGATGTATCATATCCCTCGGTCCCTCCTACGCTCGAGCTGACCCAAAATGCCTTGGCAAAGGTATGGGTTATATTTGAACTCGTGAGCTATCCTTCTTCGATGAAGAACGACAGCTGAGGACCTGCTGTCGGTAGATATTTGCCTCCTTGTCCTTTGCGGCCGCGTCTTTTCTGATCGTACTTCGAATGTGCGTCTATTTTTTATATTTTCACGGTGCAGGCCTTGTTCGACAAACCCAGCGCTCATATGTGATGGTGGATTCGTATAATCGCCATCTGGGATAGAAACAGAATTGCCGTGGCTATCGCGCTAGGCGCATGGAGTACCAACGTTGCATTCCTTATCTACAGTAAGTTCACTTCGTCCCCACACCATTCGTTCAAAGAGTCGGAAAACCCATAGGACCGTATTTTTTTGCATAGATATCACGCGGGTGAGCATTTCCGTCCTCCGGCCTTGGCTTTCGGGATCTGCCGACTCATTGTCCGCAGCTCCGCGTTGCATGGATGCCTGCACTAAGCATCTGCGAAGTCCTAAATACCGAGAGCAGCATCCAAACCGTCGTCACCACGCTCGTGACAGATGTGGTGTTACTCCTTATAATGCTTGTTGGCCTGCTTCGCCTGCGCGTACGCGACACCGTCACGGTGTTCGGCTTGGGGCAGCTCCTCTGGAAGCAGGTCGGTAATCCGTCATTTCATCCGCTCTGTTCTTACATGTTTCCCGTGAAAGGGTCTGATTTCGCTGTTCTTGGCCACCATCGCGGAGGTACCCCCGTCGGTCAGTCCGATCAGTCCCTTGGCTCTCTTGGCTTTCTTGCCATAACTTACTGTACTGCCTTTTTTTGCTGTAGGTCTTCCTCATCTTGAACTTAAACGGTAAGATACTTCTCATCGCTGGTCTGGCATTGACGAACTCGATCCCGCTGGGACAACTAGGTCCTTTGAATCTTGTATGTTTCCTATGAGGTTTGCCTTTACATGAGTATTTCTCATACTGTCCCCGTCACAAAGATGTTTCAAACTCCCGCACTTATCGTGATGTCAATCGCTTCAACGCGGATGCATCGCTCTTTGACAAATTTCAATCACACTGGGTACCATACTTCCCACCTCCCCCGCCACGTCCTTGTGCTAACCGCGGCCGGCGTCGCAGGTCTTTCGATGCCTATCCGACTCGGGGGCATTCGACGAATACAGATCCCGAACGAATTTTCTCTGCGCCACCTCCACTCGACCGAGTGGAGGTGGTCATTCACACGTCCTCTGAGGACTATCCGCCGGCAAAGACAGGCCAGTATGCATCGCATGGCCCACATATCCCGGAAAACCAATCACAGGATAAGTCTTTCGTGCTGGACATCAGAAGCGACCTCGAGAATGGTTTCCAGTGAGGATGAGTCCCTATGCCAGTGGTGGCATGAAGATATGCTCTAGTACATCATTATTTATGACCCGTGGCGCTACACCTCCTGCGACGTATTTTCATTCGTGTGCGGTGGTGCTCAGTCAACCTATCTTTCTCTTATGCTGTAGCAACTTATTGGGGTACTTATTTTTGAATGACTTGAGGCACTCCAACCGTGCGTCTCTAACACGTCTACTGTACTCAAGTGGCCATAAGCTCCTGAGAAAAGGTCAATCCTAAACGTCTAATACGTCGCATCGCCTTTTCACCACCACCAGAGATCACTCGATCACGAGCCGATGGAGATCGGGGCGCCACGGCGCTATTTCGTTTCACTTGACCTTCTCTCTTAGTGAACACACGCGAGGCAAGTCCGCGCGTAACTAGCTTACTCCCACCTAACATTTCCTTCGAATCTGGTGTTCTCCAGTACTTCGGATCTCATAGCTGTCACGAGTCGAAAAGAAATAGCTTCTTAGGTCTAGGTCGGAGTCCAATTGTTTACTGTAGTTCGACGTGCGACCACTTCGCCCCTGGTAGCCCTCCACGGCCAAAGTAAGGCCTCCGTCGCCGTGTCCACTTACAGTATGCGGTCTAGAGCCTCGACTCGCCGCGACTCTGCATCATGACGCTGGAAATACATACCCCGACACAGGCGCCGGCTCTCACATTACTTTTTCTTATTTGTCAAATCCGCGGCCTCTACCCACTTCTTTGGTACCCCCAAGCTGCCGAGAAGCTCTACCACCACCTGAGTCTGTTTACCCTGAACCATCACCTCTTGCCCACCGCCTGCCATCTGGGATACTTTATGTAGTATGCGACATCAGAAAGTCGCTTTATCTAAATCTGGAAAGGCAGACATACCTGATGTTGACGATGCACAGCGCACTCGCAATGCATCAGCCAGTGCGTCCGCCGAAAGCTGGTAAGATTCGAAGCCCGTGATGAGGGTACAGGTCTTGCCTCGGCGGCCCTGCCGGACCTTAGAAGCTACTGAAATCGGTCGAAGGGCACCCTTCTTGGTGATAGGTTCGTCCCCAGGGACCGCGATGCGGTACCACGGCTGCATGTGGTCGCACAGGGCGCTCAGCACTGCTTCGCGCTTGGCGAATTCCGGGGCGGGCGTTGAGCCCTTGGTATTCGGCGAACCATAGAGCGCGGCGGAGAAAACCGCGTCCGAGCTGACATTGATATACTGCTGCTCGAAGCGGTTGACTAAATCGTGCTTCTCGACGTATGCGAGTAATGCGGACTTGACTTCCGCAAGAGGATACAATGCTGATGTCCTGGGTGGCCGTAGAGCATTAGCAGAGAAAAGGAGTCAGCGGCAGAAACCTACTCGAGTCCGAGGTCTGAAAATAGCGTCAGCGTGCCAAGGTGTGGCTTCCACAATTCCGTCACAGTGATGGTCTTCTCCGCGTTTGCGGCTTCCGCCGCCTGCCGCGCTTCACGTTCCTCCGCACGTCGTTTCCTCTCTTCTTCTTCCCCAACTGAGCGATGAAGTTCATGCGCAACGACGTCTGCATGTGTCGGGAAAACCGCGGCAACCGGCGCGTCCGGCCGGGCATCCTTCAGCTTGAGTAAGCCCCCCTTCTCCGATGCGCGCAGAAAGGCGGAGAGCGACTTGAATGAGGAGTGCTTAATGTCAACCGGTGTCGTAACTGTCCACGAGAAGGGGCGTGCGGGAAGGATGTGTGCCGTATACAAGGTGGTCGTAGGCATGGGGAACGCAGAGTTCGGGAGTGCGGCTAGGGACGTCCCGAGGGCCTGCAGGAGCGCCACGCGCAGACGCGTGGATACTTCTGAGTAATCGGGGAACGTCGTGAGGAACAACAAAGGGCATAGTGAGCGGAACGGTACCTTCCGGCGTCAGTTTCTCTATCTCCTCTGCTTCTGCGGTGTCGTCCCGTGTCGCGGTGGGAGCGTTCTCTGCCACAGGCTCGTCGCCCGCGCTGGGTGGAAGTGCGTCAGTGCTGTCACCGCCGCCTTCCGCAATACCACCCTTCTCGTTGCCCGCGTCATCCGTCGCCTCGGCAACAAGGGGAAGTGCACCTGGTGGCTCTCCTTTAGACCCGAGCGCCCACAGGTGGTCCTTCCACGTGTGTAACACGACGACCGCCTTCCCTTTTGTAACGCCATTATTGATCTTTTCCGCGTCGATGGCCATGTGTCCCACCGCGAGTGGCGGGCCCCGAGCGTCGCGCACGAACTGCGCGACGCCAACGAGGGTGCTTGCAGGTGCATGCGCCGGAGCCTGCACGACTGCGCAAGGAAAAATGGGACTCAGAATGAACTCAGGACGTGTAACACGGCAGGGAGGGAAGGTTAGACGCACCGCCAGGTACCATGAGGTCTGCGCCGCCGACAAGTACGGGAATGACGGCGGCGGGAGTGGTGAGCACTGGGAGCAGCGTTGGGTGCTTCCAGAGAGTATATACTGGAGCATGATCGATCGATCAGTGGATGGACGCATGTTCAGCTTCAAGCGATGAGGGTCGTGGGGGCGAAGCTGGTGAACGCACCTGTCGGAATCAACCCATCGAACGAGGAACTCGAGGCCTTTCCAACACTGAACCAGAGCGGATCGCCGTCCCCCGATATGTAGAGGACCTATACGAAAAGCACGCCAGGAGGTCAAACTACGCGCTTAGCCCCCTCTCGTCAGGGAAATCTAGAGAGGGCACGTACACCGGGCTCGCCATTGTACGCGCTGAACTTTTGCGCGAGAAGGCCATCAGGTACGATCGTGTCCACAATCTCTGGAGTAAGTTGGAACCGCTCGGTCATCCGAGCTTTGAGTTTGCGCCTCTCTGATGATCTGAGCGGGGCTGGCAAGTGCCGCAAGCAAATCAAGATGATGAGATCACGATCAACGCGATCCATCTGGAATGAGTGGAAATCTACCTGATGTCTTAGAGTCCCCAAGTGGTTTCTTGAACATCTGTGGGAGTCGTGGAAGGGAGAAACGATGACGTTGTAGATGAGATGAGCGATTGCAAATCACACAACCTAAAGGGGAGCACGTCTAAAAAGCCAAATTACTCTAACGACACCTACCTCGAAGAGTATTGATTGTCAAGTTACCATTTACAGTGCATTCACAACACTGGTGTACCATTAGCGTGTTCATATAATTACTTTAGGTAAAAGAAGTCTCAGTCTACTGTGGTAAGTATTTCGTGAGTTGTTGAATCATATACTGTAACACGCTAAAGTCACATATTCCCGTGCTTTGTTGCCCACTGAAACTCACAGTAGACTGTGGTAGTGAACTCGGAGTCTGCGGGATTATAGCATCCATGCGATTCCGGATGATGGTTCGGTAGACTGCCATGCGGTCATGTTTGACGCCCGACATTATCGGCAGAAGCCGACCGGACCCGAGCTTGAACCACCCCAGCGCGATGCATTCGGCATCTTCACGGTTATTGTGAAGGAGCTTGCGACGACAACAACTGTGAGTCTCGTCGCGTTCAAATTCCAGAAGGACGCGCGTGCTAAAGTCGACCACGTTCCTCCGAGTCTCAAGACCTCCCAGCCGCATACACAGACGTCGAGTGCTGAGACAAGTTCCTCGTGGGGTTCAAGTTCAAGTTGTTCTAGGTGTTACGTCTTTCCTACGAGGTTCACTGCGGGCTGGATATTATGACTATTACAGTAACCGCGTCTCAGGGCGCGTCTATCTACGCGTCTAAGATGAGTGCATCCCAGTTGGCTCCTGGGAATTTATGGCGCCTATCTGTCATACGGTACACGAGGCGCCCTGTACGTTACCCTTGACCCTTGCGACACTCCTTGATATCTCCCAGTATCCAGTCAGTCTCCCTCAACTAGCGCTATGTCCCAAGTTCCGTCTGCTTCGGCCTCTTCCACAAGCTTTGAGACGATTTTAACAGCGGCTTTGGAAGAGTACAAAAGGAAGACGAAGAAAGACATCGCCTCCCATCCCCTAGCCGCCGAGTTGAAGTCCTGCAATTCTCCCAGTGCGATTCTCGCCGTCCTTCGAGCCCAAGTCCAGGCGTCCGACAA
The DNA here is from genome assembly GCA_015025155.1 of Lactarius quietus. NCBI lineage: Eukaryota > Fungi > Basidiomycota > Agaricomycetes > Russulales > Russulaceae > Lactarius > Lactarius quietus. Next base: position 49,638 of record WITN01000381.1, on the reverse strand, counting down.
ATCTCAATGTGCAGACGAAAAGTTGACTAAATGGCTCGATCCAACCGTCAACGTCTTGTACGCATTCTCTGCGATCGTAGGCGACACAGTTGGGCTGGTGATTGCTAGATTTCAATCTGCGCGGGATCTACTCACTGACTTGTGTCTCAGGCATTTCCACCTTCGAGCGCGATATTCGCTGGGATCGGTATCCTCTTGCAGGTGAGCATCTTCCTCGACCCGACATGTGCCCGTTCGTGACAATAGATCGCCAAGGCTGTCAAGGATGTCCGCGCTAGCCAAGACGCCCTTATCGACCTATTTAGCCGCATGGAATACTTTTTTCTGCGTCTTGAAAAGTATATAAAGATCCGGCCAACGGCAGCTATGACTGATATCATCGTAAAGATCATGGTGGAAGTTCTCTCGATCCTTGGAATCGTGACGAAGGAGATCGCACAGGGAAAAATGAGTACGTCTCTCCTTGTTGACATATCTCCAAAGCTCGATCTTTGTGCAGGGAAGTTTCTCAAGAAGTTGGCTGGAATGAAGGATGTCGAAGCCGCGCTTCAGCGGCTGGACCAGTTGACGCAAGAGGAGGCTCGCATGGCGGCAGCGGAATTGCTGACGATCACTCGCGGCATTGATGACGGCGTTAAGGACGTGGGCAAAACGGTACAGGATGTTGATTTGAAAGTAGAGGGTCTCGACGACAAAGTTGGTTCAGTAATTAAAGGTGAGTTGTGACTGCATCAAGTGGCTCCCGAATATATCCTCAGCTTCCCACTCGGTTAGGTATGAACGATACCGGAGTGGCAATTCAAGAAGTGGCCAATCAAGTCATTGAAATAAACCGTTCGTGATCTTTGAACCCATCACTACCGAGCATGATGCTTATCCTCTCTTCAGGGAATGAGCTACGCAAGGACCTTCGAAAATGGATCGTTCCCCCCGATCCATCTATCAATTTCCACTCTGCATCCGGTGCTCATCACGAGGGCACCGCAGAGTGGTGCACCAAAGGCGGTACCGTCGCAAATTGGAAAACATCGGGCTCCTTGTTATGGATTCATGGAAAACGTACGTATCTCATAATCGTCTGATTCTTAATTACCACTAAAGGCAGCTGATAGCGGGTTCCGGGAAGAGTATTCTCAGGTGTGTTACCTCCTGACGAGTTACGTACTCATTGAACTTATAAGTCGGATAGCTCTGTGATCATCCATGATATAAAGACCATGTCCGAAGCCGGCTCGGCTTTCTTGGCTTATTTCTACTTCGATTTCAAAGACACAGAAAAACAGGACGCCCGCGCTCTATTATCATCCCTTCTTGTCCAACTCTCCGATCAATCAGATATATTCTTCGACGTTTTTTTCTCCATGTACTCCGCACACAAAGAAGGATCGGAAAAACCAACGGACGACTCGCTTGCGAGGTGCCTCAAGGATATGCTCACGATCACGGGACAATTGCCGATCTATCTCGTCATGGATGCTCTCGACGAGTGTCCCAATGACTCGGGCATTCCATCATCGCGCGAACAGGTCCTCGAATTGGTGAAAAAACTTGTCGAGCTTCGCCAACCAAACCTGCGTCTATTTACCACAAGCCGTCCAGAATTCGACATTCGCACCACGCTTGAGCCCTTGGCTACTCAACAGGTGTCCCTTCACGACGAAAGCGGACAAAAGCAGGACATTATTGCTTATCTCACTTCTGTCGTTTACTCGGACAAAAAGATGATGAGATGGCGAGACGATGATAAAAGTATGGTGGTTGAGAAACTATCAGAAAAAGCAGATGGAATGTAAGGGATTGAATCTTCGACTCGCATGATCATGCTGTCGTCTTACGTTTCAAACAGGTTTCGATGGGTTTTTTGCCAATTGGAGGTTCTGCGGCACTGTTTCCCAACCAATTTGCGTTGTACCCTCAAACAATTGCCGAAATCACTGGATGAGACGTACAAACGCATCCTAAAGGAGATCAATAATGCAAACCGGGAGCACGCATATCGACTTTTGCAATGTCTCGTGGTAGCCAGTCGTCCACTCCGGGTCGAGGAGCTCGCGGAAGTGCTCGCGTTTGACTTTACAGGAGGGATTCCAACATTGATCTCTGATTGGCGCTGGGAAGACCGAGAAGAGGCGGTGCTGTCGGCCTGTTCCAGTTTAGTTTCCGTAGTCAGCGACGAAGGCTCCCGAGTTGTTCAGTTCTCGCATTTCTCTGTAAAAGAGTTCCTCACATCCGATCGGCTCGCAAGTTGCATGGAAGAGGTGTCCCGGTTTCATATTCCCATCGAACCTTCCCACGTGATTCTTGCCCAGGCTTGTCTTGGCGTATTGCTCCGTCTGGAGGACCGCACCGACAAAGACAGTGCTGAGAAGATTCCCCTTTTTCGATATGCCGCCGAACAATGGCACCACCATGCGCAAATAGGAAATGTGGAGTTAGAGATAACGGAGGCAATGGATTATCTCTTTGACATGGACAAGCCACATTTTTCTGCATGGGTCCGAATACAAGGCAAAGACAAACTCGGGATACCTTCCTTTGGAAAGCCGAACGATGCGCCACTGTTAGTTTCCCCGTTGTGTTTCGCTGCAGGGAAGGGGTTCCGTGGTTTAGTGGAACGCCTTGCAACCAAGTACCCACAGCAAGTAAATCAGCTCGATAGCGCTTTCGGTGCTCCGTTGCATGCATCGGTATTTGGGGGAGGGAATATCGAGGTTGCTCAGTTGCTGTCTGACCGTGGCGCCGACATAAATCCATGCACTTCATACAATTGGACTCCACTCCATGTTGCTGCACGAAGAGGACATCTTGAGATCGGGAAGTGGCTACTTAACCGTGGCGCGGACGCAGACTCCCGAACGAAGGAAGGCTGGACCTCACTATCTTTGGCAGCGGCCAACGGTCATCTTGAAGTTTGTCGGACGCTACTGGACCGCAATGCGGAGGTCAATTCTCAGAATAATGAAGGGTCTACCCCACTTCTCTCTTCATTGAAGAATAGAAAACCCGATGTTGCGCAGTTATTGATGGACCACGGTGCAAGTGTGCATGTGCATGACAAAAGCGGAAATACTCTACTCCATTTTGCAGCAGATCAAGGTCTCCTCGAAGTTACTCAGATCCTGCTTGAGCGCGATGCAGAAGTCGATTCCCGGAATGACCAAGGATCAACCCCACTTCTCTTTGCATTGCGACAAGGAAAAGCTGATGTCGCGCAGTTATTGATAACTCACGGTGCAGATCTGCGCGTCGGCGACAACAGTGGAAAAAACCCATTACATTTCGCAGCGGCTGATGGTCACGTGATGTTTGCTCGAATGCTACTTGAGCGCAATGTGGACGTCAATTCCCGGGATAACCAAGGATCCACCCCACTTCTCCTTGCATTGAAGAAAGGAAAACCCGATGTTGCCAGGCTATTGCTGGACCATGATGCCGATGCAGCTGTCTGCGACACCAGCAGAAAAACTCCACTCCATTTCGCAGCAGCTGGTGGTCACCTCGAGGTTGCTCGCATGCTCCTTGAGCGCAATGCCGAGGTTAATTGCAGGGATGACCAAAAATCTACCCCACTTCTCTTTGCATCACAGAATGGAGAAAGGAATATTATCCGCTTATTGCTGGACCATGGTGCAAATATGCATGTACGTGACAAAAGCGGAAAAACTCCACTTCATATCGCAGCAGCCGAAAGTCACCTCGAGGCCGCTCGGATCCTGCTTAAGCACGATATCGAGGTCAATTGCCGCGATAACCAAGGATCTACCCCACTTCTCGTTGCAACGCAGACAGGAAATACCGGCGTTGTGCAGTTATTGCTGGACTATAGCGCAGATGTGCATGTTCGCGACAGCAGTGGAAGAACTCCACTCCATTTCGCAGCGGCAGATGGTCACCTTGAAGTTTCTCTGATGCTACTCGAGCGCAATGCCGAGGTCAATTCCCGGAATTACCAAGGACTCACCCCACTTCTCTTCGCTTCACAGAAAGGAAAACATGACATGGTGCGAGTATTGCTAGACAACAATGCGGATGCACAAGTGCACGACCAAAGCAGAAAAACTCCACTCCATTTCGCAGCAGCCGATGGTCACCTTGAGGTGGTTCAGAACCTGCTGGAGCGCAAAGCGGAGGTTAATTTCCGCAATGATCAAGGATCTACCCCACTTCTCCTTGCATTTCAGAAAGGAAAAGCTGATGTCGCTCAGTTATTGCTAACCCACGGCGCAGATATGGGCATCTGCGACAACAGCGGAAAAACTCCACTACACTTCGCAGCGGCTGACGGTCACGTCACGTTTTCTCGGATGCTACTTGAGCGAAATGTGGACGTCAATATTCGCGATAACGAAGGATCCAGCCCACTTCTCCTTGCCATTCAGAAAGGAAAACCTGTTGTCGCACGGCTATTGCTAGAACACGGTGCAGATGTGCATATTCGCCACAACAGCGGAAAAACTCCACTTCATTTTGCAGCAGCCGATGGTCACCTCGAGGTTGCTCAGACTCTGCTGGAGCGCAATGCAGAGGTTAATTTCCGCGATGACGAAGGATCAACCCCACTTCTCCTTGCAATTCAGAAAAGAAAATCTGTTGTTGCGCGGCTATTGCTAGACCACGGCGCAGATTTGCATGTTTGCGACAACACCGGAAAAACTCCACTCCATTTCGCAGCAGCTGATGGTCACCTCGAAGCTGCACACGCGCTACTCGAGCGCAATGCCGACGTCGATTCCCGGAATTTCGAAGGAGCGACCCCACTTCTCTTTGCATTGCAGAATGGGAAACATGACGTTGTGCAGTTGTTTCTGGACCACAATGTCGATGTGCATGTACACAACCACAGCGGGGACTCTGCACTCCATTACGCAGCCGCAGACGGTCATCTCGAGATTGCTCGGATACTATTTGAGCGGAACGTGGACGTCAATTCCCGGAATGATGATGGGTATACCCCACTTCTCCTTGCATCTCAGAAAGGAAAACTTGACGTCGCGCGGCTATTTTTGGACCACGGCGCAGATGTGCATGTTTGCGACCACAACGGAAAAACTCCACTGCATTTCGCAGCAGCCGATGGTCATCTCGAGGTTGCACGGGTGCTACTTGAGCGCAGTGCGGACGTCAATTACCGGAATTACAATGGATCCACCCCGCTTTTCTTTGCGTCATTAGAAGGACACCCTGATATCGTGCGTTTATTGCTGGACCACAATGCAGCTGTGAATGTCCGCAATGTCTTCGGAAAGACTTCACTGCATTATACAGCGGCCAATGGTCGCTTCGAGGTTGCCCAGATACTATTAGAACACCATGCGGAGGTCAATTCCCTGAACTACAAGGGATTCACGCCGTTACACCACGCAGCCGAGGGTTTACTTGAAGGACACCCAGACATTGTGCAGCTCTTGCTGGACAACGGTGCGGATGCGCAGGCACGGAACTTCAATGGGAAAACCGCGTCTGAGGTAGCTCGTGGCAAAGACAAAGAGAAAATTAGGCAATTGCTCTCCCAGCACGTCGGAGGATGAACCGACGAGACGGCGTATGGCATCTATGGTCTCAATTGAATTGTCGGCTTGTGTGAGTGACGATTGCCCTGTTTAAGTTTTGCACTGCATATTGACTCTTATTACAGCGATTCACCGGAACCCGTTCTTATTTATGTAGTGAAATTATGTGTAGAATACGTGTAGTACTGCGGAATTCCTGTTATTCAACCTTGTACTCAACGCGCAACTGTTCCCATGTCATCGTTTTACGTACAGTACTCGAACTTTATTGCCAGAGTTAATGACAGCATCGCGAGTAACTTCCAACGGCCAATCTTGCGGGAGAGTGCCAGGTTTGATCCATGGAAACTGTCTCCAGGGATTTTTAATTTTCTAGAACCAGTTTATCAAGGACAGGGCATCCCCCTGAGACTCGGAGCAGCAGTACATGAACTGAAGGGAGCTTGCGACAGCGTCGCGAATGATTCGCTTTGTCGAGAGGTTGGTGTGCTTACCCTTGCGCTTCGATGATATCAATGCAACCGATCGCCTTCCTGCAAATGGGTTTCACTCACACACACGCAGAGGGTCGAATCAAATGTAACACTTGACATGTTGGCACCTGCAAAGATAGTGTACGAGCTCGAAAGCGCGTGCGTGAGTGTTGTAAGGCCGAGAGCAGTGGGGGAACCGAGAAGTTGAGAAGCCAATAGTAGCCCAGAAGTCCGAAGGAGAACCGCGCGATGGTGGAAGAAAGACGACGTGTTCGTAGCCACAGTTCAGAAGAAAAGCGTCGCTTGAGGAGGGCTGAGCCGACGCTAAGGTATCCTAAAGAGTTCAGAAGTCAGTGGTCGAGAAGCAGGTGAGACGAGATTCGATCTTGAGGAAGAAGAGAGAAGCGTTCGAAAACAAACCGACTAGAGCTGTCTCTATCGTAGACCTAGCTCGTCGCCGCTGTTTGACTTTTCGAAGGCTTTGGACGCGCGCAGATGAGAAGGGAGAAAGGTTGACAGTCTCATTTGCCCGTTTTGTTAGTCCTTAAATACATTTCGAACCGTACCTAAGAATAAACGACGTTGAAAGCGAGCTTCGTGAGGGAAGGGTAAAAGTGGGCGAAAGGCAATCGAAAAGTTCACGGAAAGGGGGACTGGACTAGTGAAAACACGAGGCTGATAGCACGAGGCGTAGGTATTCGGGGAGCAAGGGAACGTGGCCGAATGATAACGCCGGCGATGATCGCAGCCACGCGTACTGATGGCAAGACGATAGTGTCAGACCGTAGAGATAAAATAAGTCAAAGATATGGCACGCCTGGGCACGAGACAGAGAGCGCGATGGAAAAGGCTTTATTGAGGAGGACTTTACGAGCACGAGGATCCTCGGCCGAGGGCGAATGGAGTTGAAGGGGAATGAAGACAATGGCATTGATTTGGATAAGGGGACGAGGAGTGCCATGAGGCTCTTGATGGCCGTCTTGGGATTAATGAGGGTCATCGGTCGGCGGTGGAAGAGATAGAAAGGGGAATGGATAAACGAGCGGTTGGGTGAGCGAGATGAGGGTAGAAGATATGAACATGAGGCGGAAGTCCGAGGGTTCCGAATCCGAATGTCGTGAACACGTGACGTTTCGAGCTCAAGGCGTTTGTGGGCGTTACAATTAGACCGGTGACCGTCTGTATATGAAGGTAGCCCTGCGATGGATATCGATAATCATAGCCAGGCTGGTCACGAGCCTACGTTACAATAGGGAAAACAACCGCCTTTGACCAGCGTACTAGTACTATTCTGACTTATCGCTCAAGTGATGTTCGGGACTGCCGACGACCACAAACTCTGGCGCTGCGCTGTTGCAGATTCTGTGCAGAGTAACAAACCTATGATGCTATGAAGATAAAAAAATACTTGAGATACAACCGTATCCCCAAGGCGTTCGAGTCCCGTTGAAAGTAAGCCCACACATAGCGTTCCGGCATTGGACCACTGAGTTCGAGAGCATACGAAATCACGCCGATGCACCTTACCAGAAGACTCTTTGTATGAATACAGGACGCCACGATGCTCGCACGAGCTGTAGTAATCTCATTGCTAGTTGTAGATGCTGTGGTGAGATACGATGCATTATCTTTATTAAAAGACATATAAGAGAATGGAAGAGAGAAGAGTAGACGGAATAGCACAGGACGACCTGCTAGCCCCAAGACCTCGGCTGTGAGATTTTCCGGGAAAGCCAGGCCGGGTGTGAACGTTGTGAACGGCTGGTACGGCCACCAGTGAAGCCAAAGTATGACGACCGGACAACACCACCGATCAGCAGGAAGATAGTTGTCCAGCCGTGGTGTTTGTGTTGGGGGACCTCACGATGGGATTCATCGAGTCATCGAGTTAGCAGCGACTCCTGCGGGCCAATCAGGCGTTAACTTGAGAAGGGCCATTCTCACGGTTCGACCCCACTGGTTCAAAAGTTAGACCTTGCAGGGTGATCCTTTCTCAACAACCATCTCTTCCAATCTCAACCACAAATCTACCCGTACCCATACCAGGACCTGCCACCCCCATATCTTCCCCTTTCCGTTGACCTCCACTCTCGGCATTCTTCGTTTTCACAAGTATGTCCCTCCCGTTCGTGCATTGGGCGATACAGGCATTCGCTCTGTCCTCAATATGTTTTTCAACACCCAGTAGCAAGGAAAAAATGAAACGCATGCAAGAGGCGCATACGAGAGCGCTTGCTGGTCCGTGTCGTGGCTTTCTTCCTCTCTTACGTTTATTTGAAGAGTACATCTGAGTGTAAATAGCTCACCCAGCGACATCCGCTAAATCTCAGTAAAAAAAACTACTACTTCGACAAGCGATGGCAAGACTAATTCAGGTTTGTGTTGTCAATTTCGACACGGGAAGGGTCGCACTTGTCAAACCGCCGCGCCCGACCACCAATTTTCTTACCCGGTAAATTTACAACTTGGTGACCTCCCTTTCTCGTAATTGACCCCAATCCAAATTTCTCTGGAATAACAGCCTCGACACTCGACAATCTCTGGATGCTGGCCGGCTTGCTGACGCGTCTTACGTGTCTTCGTACTCTGGTTAACCTTTCGAGGATTCTGCTCCTGGGCCATTCCCTCGAATCCGATTTACATTTCCTGCGCTCCCACGCTGCATCGACAATACGCTAAGTTACCCTTACGCCACCCACGCGGTCGACCTCTGAAACCGGGGCTGGCATGGCTTAAGCGCAAGTGGTTTGGGCACACTGTACTGGATCGTGGGCCTAGCGGCCACCACCCGAGGAGGATGAGCGCGCATGCATAGATTAAGAACGGTGCGTCCCTCCTTGTCACGCTACGATCAAGTTGACGGTTTGCAGGCTAAGGACGCGGGTTCGGGAAGTTCCGGACGAACTATGCGCCGATCCTGGTGCTGCGTTCGCATTTGTGCCATTGCAAGTCCGCAAGCACGCGCAGGGCGATCGTCGACTATATCAACCCTGGCACCTGTGATGACAACATCCTTTTCGCAGCCGTAGCGAACCTGAATGCGCACCTGACAGGTCGCGTCCGACGACGCGTCACCCGGTCAGATCCTCCTGGCTCGGGTAATCGTCCAAGTAGCCCGCATTTCCGAGGACGTTTATTTGTCTCCGCGGGCACGTACTCCCGGACGGCGCAAGTGCTCCGGGTCGCTGTATCTGAGAAGAACAGCGGCGCTGCACGCGGGCGGAGCGCGGCACGTAGCGGGATATGAATGGCAACGCAAGTAACCCTGACGAACCACCCATGGAAGCGAAACTCGACATCCAGTTTGCTGAACCCTTCCGTACTATGCAGAGAACCTCGGCGAACCGTTTGCCTAGCTTGACGCGTAACCGAGTGTCAGCTAGCTTCCTTCTCGAGTGGTGACTTCGGTATAGGTAGGGCAGACCACACGACTAACCCGAGGACTAGTTCGTGTGTCTGTGTTTCAACCCATCACGGCCTTCTCGGAGTCAGCTCGGAGTCCCTCACGCCCACGGCCCACGGCCAACCCCCACAGCTTGTATTTTGCCAAAATTTCATCGGCTATGCCCGTGTTTTTCCATCAATTATCCGTCTCTCACCCTCCCTTCTCGCCTCACCCTGTCCAGTTACTCTCTTTTGTCTCTCATTGACTAAGATTTCCTCCATTTCCCTTCCAATGCCGTGTGTTGCCCCGTTGCGACTCGCAAGCTTTTGGGCGCTTATTTGCCGCCTAGCCCGTTCATCTCACTTTCTGCGCGCAGCCCTTTCATGCTCTCTTCTCCAACCACATACCCTTATTTGTAGCGCTATTCCCCTGACTTTTTCCCATTTATCCAATCCTTTCTCACCATTGTCTACATGTAAAAATGTTCTGAGGGTAGGCCATAGTTGAGGTTGAGAAGATCCGTAATGGTCAGCACGTGACCACACGGTCGTACCACCTTCTCACCGACTTCTGTCTCTGGTCTTCGCACTTGCTTCTTCGTGTCTTCGCTACCTCAGCCATTCCACCCTTCCTATCCCGTCCGCTGTGGAATCTCATTTCGCTATGAACTGACTCCGATCCGAGTCCCTACGTAACCATTGAGAAACACGGTAATACCAATCACGAGTGTTCGTATGCAAAAGAGGGTGCAACAGTTATCTACCCAGTGCTGGATTCAGCACTATCCATGGGTAGACGAGCCAGCTTACGACCTACAAAGCAGAAGTTAAATTTTGCGCACGACCCAGGCCCAAGCGCTCGAGCTGAAACAGCACACCGCGCTTGCCAGTGGGGAAGGTGGTGAATTGGAGGATTCTCAGGCTTACCATCGTGGGTGGATGCGACTCCGATGCTATGAAAGTATGTATAGGGTGGTAAACAGCAAGGTACTGTAAACTAACACAACGAAGAAACCGGAGACAGGACCGGTGGCGGAGGTGCCACCAGCGGGGTTCGCGGCTGTACCACCCCCACCACGAGATATACAGAACTTTTGACGTCTAATGTCCTGCATTAACACCACCCTAGCCTAGATGCCTGGGCACTACTGAAAGGAAGCCCGATTTAGTTACTCCTTCTCCCCCGTTTCCCCGTACTGTAAAGAGGGGCACTTCGTATATACGTTCTTCGTAAACGTAGCTCCGGCTGCGACCGGTCTTTGTCTCCGGCTTGTACCCTGGTATATAAATTGATCCCAAAAAAAAAAATAACACCACTACAATTTCCCTGTCCCTGGAACAACTTGAAAACACAACGCAAAAGGCAATCGTAGATTGACGTGATAGGACCCTTGCCGAGCGCTTACAGTGAACCAACGTTAATTTCGACACACAACATAGTCGACGTGTCAGCGCTGTCAGCCGTGCTGGCATTCGCTCCAGCTCAGTTGCCAACAAGCTCCCCCCAGATATCCGAACGTAGTCATTATTCGCAGACTTGTGACACGGCTGTGTGTAACTTGATCGATTGATCCCCTGTGGCCCTGCGCCACATTGATAGGCGCCAAGCGTTGGGTTTTGATGCCCTACTTGGAAGCCTGTGCCACTCATGGTTTTCATTTTCTTCCGTGCTTATAGCTCGAGGCCGAGCTTTCTATGGATGCCTCTGTATTTTTTACGAGTTATCATGACCGAGGATCGCCTCGGCCGGACCACAAAGCTATTCTTATGTTGAGACGAGACAGTAACGCGGTGGACTTATCCGAGTAGTCGCAGAGAAGGGAACGGCCTGGAAATGGCACACACTTCTGTTCTCGAGTGCTACCAGTGTTGGTACTTTGCAACCACCACAAACTGGCACTACCATGACACATTCTACGCCAGAGATCTTCCTGGTCTGGTCCGCTCTTTCATGCCTCGTGCGTTCACTTCTGCTCTCCATGTACGATCTGACGGCGAGTTGACGACGTGCCGCCATCCCTAGTTGTGTATTTTTATCGTGTATCATCTTTGGTCTTTTGATAGGTTTAATTGCCTGAGGTTAGCACTCTGTGCCTTCTGCGGTACAATACATCATCACTCACCGTCAATTGTAGATGGAACCGGGGCAATGATGGCGGCTTCAAAAGATTCATGATAGTATGTTTTTTGTCCTTCCGTCTTGATGATTGTATTCACTACTGTTCGAGTATAACTACATTTTAGGAACGCCCTGTTGGGTAGCATTTTCGGTGGGATTTTGTATTATCAAGTATTCGGAAGGTTACGTCTCCCTCCCAGAAGTCGGCGGTGTGCAGTTTTTCAAGAAATTATACTCGCTCTTACGGGACACCTAGTTATCCCCAAACCCTATCAGCTTTGGTCACAGTCTCATCAGAAAGCCATTCTCCCTCTTTATCTGTGTCTCTGCACTGCATGGGGGACGGAGATGTAAGTGCCATTCGTTCACTGACTCCTTCGTCTGACGCATTGCCCTACTCAATAGGGTAACACACCTCGAATGTGAGCTCTATTTGGATAAGAGTATAACCTGCTAATTCCTTTACGTAGCTCTTTGCTTTTTGATTTTCCTCCTCAATGCATCATCGGGCGTTCAAGTCCGCCAGTGGTTTCGGGGTTGGTATTTTAAGGCATGGGCCGTGGGCTCATCCATTGCACTCGTCTTCCTTCCCTCGATCGCCATTTTTACGCGATCGGATCCGCTTAAGGTATTTTTCATGGGTCGTCTCAATTCACCCTGGTCGGTAACCCTCGAAGTCTGAAGCCTACATTTTCTTCTGCGCAAGTTCATGGAGTCTAATATCGAGCATCTGCTCCATCGTCGTCATGTAGGTTCGCTGCCTCAGACAAAGCATGTACCCAACTCACGCTCCTCGCTACAGGTCTCGTTTCAAGCCATTTTTAGATGTGCTGGTTAGTCGGACCACCGTATCTTCCGCTCCAAAAGGTTGACGTTTGCATTAGAAGAGAGAAGGGGTTGGGATGTCAGTCATTATCCGACTTACAAAGTTTCGCGAGTTGAACGTACGAGTTGGACACCTAACCCATCCTCCTTTTTCTGACGAATAAATTGTAGGCCATCTATATTTGCTCGCGAACGTTGTTTGCCATCTCACTCCTCCTTCATTCTTCTGATGACCTGCTGAACCACCATCACATCAATGTGTCGCTGTAAGCAGACGGTTTTCGCATTCCATTCATAACTCATTCGGCCCCAACCGACCAGATTTGTCACGGGTCTGTGCAACGTCTTGTCCAGTTGTTGAGACGTTTAATTTACGTACTCTCATCAGACCTGCTTCAGCTGTTTGGCGGGTTTGGTTTCGCGATCACTGTCGCGATGGCACTCCCAGTACATCTCTTCTACATGTCACGTTATATCATTGCGTCTAACAAACCAATAGATCTTCTTCCCTCGCTCGATCGAAGGGGAAATAATGCGATCGGATTCGTCGGATGGACTTGGAAGCAAAAAATATGGTAATCATAACCGTCTTATGTTCATTTCTCAGCAGCGTGAGGTACAGAGCATGTACGATTTGGAGCAACAGCCTGGCGTAGAGCTTAAGAAGACAAGCACTATGTCCTCCAGCAATTAGGCTCAGTTATGGTCCGGCTTCTTCCACGCAACGCCAAGGAGCCGGGAGCAGCCCCTTGAGGCCTCCGCCCTTGTTATTTCGCCTCGAACCCAACCGCCGGCAGCCAGATGCAGACGAACTCCTGCAGCAAATCCAGAAACCCCCTCTCCCTTCAAACACCATCTCTCAACACCTGGCTCTTCGAATCGGCTGTCTCGCCTCTCCCGCTTTTTCAAACCTTCAGATCTCCCATCGGTATCAATTTCATCGCTAATTGTACGCCCCATGTAGCTAATATCGTCTGCCTTGATATTCTAGACGTAGTGGACAGGCTCTGACAGCAATGGCCAGGTTTCCCTGTTGAGACATCTACTTTTCCCTTCATGCTCCATTCGACCTCTCCGAGCCATCAGATGCTTCTCATACTTTCTGCTTTTGATGTTTGGGTAGACATAACCGTCTATTTAAGACACGAGGTAGATAGATTACCACAGTCTTAACCCTCTCTGCGCCACCGAGCTCCCTTTGTACAGTCCCAGCTTCCTGGTGGCACCTACAACCCCCCTCCATACTTCGGCGATATATATAAACTTATTTTATTAGGAACACCGAGGACGACTCATATCCACACGTGCCAGGATGGGATAGGTACTGATATGAAAAACATGTACAGGATTAGCACGCAAGCCTACTACGACCCCGGACCTCTCCCAGGAAGAAATTCGGCAAATAAATATGGACCCCTCCGCTCTTTCCTCAGTCCGATATTCAAAGTCCGGAAGCTCGGTAGTCAACGGCTGTATATATCAAAATACAGTACTCCATTTTTTCTCGAAGGTAATCGAGCCCCCTCTCGATAACTTTTCCGAGCCTACCATTGGCAACGGGATCATTGTTCCTTTCTAGCTATGTGCTACACATCGTCTGTAGATAAAAAGCGTAACTTCTTAGTAACACGGTCACCAAAACCGGGCGGGACTGACTCTCCTTCTCAAGTGTAGAGGAGAACCACTAGGCGACATGCACGCATCTGGGCTCGCGCTAGAATTGTTATTGATTACTCTTGTGGAAGGCCCAGTAGTGTTTGAGATGCTCTCTGTCTATCCGAAGTAATGCCGCTGAAGGGCTGCCCACTATGTAAATTTGGCGGTGTATTGACATAGAAAATTGGAGCTTGGGGTAAGGAAAGGATCCGCGCCGAGCAGCACCATGTAATCGTAGGTAGAAAGCGATTCACAGGGAACCTCTCTAGTGCAAATGTGCTGCTTCCTGACAACCTCAGCGCTGGCGTATATTGTAGGTACTACAGCTCACACGTTAGGCACAGGCTCTTCAAAAGTTCCTAGAAGAAGTTACGGTTTGAGCTCTACTGCGACGGGTGCAATGATTATCACATCGAGAGTTGGATCGAGGATTCGAGATCACAGAAATGCATTATGAGATTGCTTGAACTTGAAGTCGAGCCACGGTGCGTCGTCAAGCTTCAAGCTCCAAAATACTATTTATAAGCTACTTCCATTGATGGATCAAAGTTCGATGCGTTGCCATCGGGTTTCCCTACGCAACCTCATACGTATTTACCACGAAGCATGGTGGTTTCACCTCGTCATTGTGTCAGGAATCATATACTTAATCCTGTACGTTTTGAGTAAGGACGGCGTTGTAAACACTGTCGACCGATTCATTACAACGTATACGGCGTAACGCGTACCTGTACTGCACTGCACTGGGTCACTGGCATCATCAGTGATCCTATACAACAGTACAGCAGAATCCCGTGCTCCTCTCGCTCCGATCGCTTGACTCGGATGCGCAGTAGACTATCAGTAAGCCCACGCACGTGATACTCCGTGGCGTTATCAGCTAGCCACATGCCACCTGAGACCCTGGGACTTGATTGGAATGGTTGCGGAATTAAATAGTCAAACAGACATGAGACATCCTCACGAATGTTCTTATCCTTCTGCAGGTGGATTACGGAACACATCTAGTTCGAAAGGGAATATGCACATACAGTATGCCCAGACCCATGCCCAGGCCCCCAAGTTTAAACCGATCGTTGCCCAAATGTAGGAAGTATTTGGCGCTGATGGGTTGGCCTGGATAACCCTGGGTACGGTATATTTCACAGCTTGAAGTTGGTGGAGCAAGATGTCTTGGGTAATGTCACGAGGCAGCATTCACGGGGCATCTTTCTCAAATTGATGCCGTCAATTCTGCTGCCTTTCTTGTAAATGTTCGAATGTTATTGGTCGTTTCGCAAGGCACGGGGTGTGGTGTTGTTCGATAGCGGAAAGGGCAGTCTATATTAGGCAATTATATCGGCAGCAGAGCTCCGTTCTACTCTTATGATTGGCCGCCCGGCCCTCTTGTCTCGAAAGTTAGCCGAGAAACGTCAGTGTGGGAAATCTTGCCCTCGTGCCCCGCGGACGGCGGTCCCCTTGAACTAAGCGTACACGCACTGGACGTTTGAAGACAGCACGGGCGTTGCAAAATGAAACGTAGAGGCTTACTAGGAAGGAGTGACGATCGCACCCCAGAATTTTTGCATCCCATGCTGCCACCCAACAGACGTTTTTGGCGCGACCCTCCTTTGTTTGTCTTCTATGAAGTCCCCCTTAATTGGGTATGACCTATGTCGCTTCGTTCCGAATCACAGGCTCACTTCTGGGCACCTGGACTCGGAATCTCTGCTGACACATTGATACAGTTCTCCGAGCCGATGGTGGTGTAGTGGCGCCTGTAGACCTGGAGGTCCCAATACTCCATCTCACGATGACGTCGGTAACTCGCTTTTGGAAAAGCAATAGGATCAAGTGGGACGAAAATCGTACTGGCTGGACGCAACCTACTGTGTTACCAATACAGCGCTGAAGTTTTATTGCATGAGGCCTCAGGCAACTCCGATCGGCTCAAGTAACATCGCCGGGCTACCGTACCTTTCTATCTAAAAAGGCGACACCACTACCTCTTTACTTTACCAGTGGCGTGTATTTCCTTACATGTCTGGCTATTCCTTACCCTCACGACAATACCCTGCGATTTGCATATCTAGAGGCCTTTCAGTAGATGTAGGCGGTGTAGTGCGTTCGAGCCGGCGCTGCCAAGTACCGGTCGATGCAAAACATTTTTCCTATCTAGGACCTCGTGTTGGCGTTAAATATATAGATATGGATATACGAATATCGTGAATATGCAGTGCCCTTTAGATACGGGGTACACCGAAAATAATGGCTGTCAGGAGCACCACCTTCGAGGGCGGAAAGTAGGTCATGATGGCGAGGCCGGAGTAGCTCGGCTGCCGCATCATTCAGAGCCGTAGCCTCCGATACAGTTATTGTCTAGATATAAAGGGTGGCTCCGATCCGATGATACTAATAATGCTGTCCCATTTCCCATGTAGGGGATGGTAACCATACAGCGATGTGGCGCCAAGATGGCCGACTCACGCAAGCATGAGCAAGTCTCTACAAATACACAACTTGAAACAGCCGTTGAGTAGGCACCCCGAGGTCCCTCTTGGGTGAGGCTCGGTAGCAGCGATCTATGAACCAGATCGTGGCACCGTCAAGGCTCTACGACGAGCACCGCTCCCACTCGCACCCGTGCAGAAAATACCGAATCTCTGTGTCCTCCGAGGCACAACGATGGGGATCGCAGCAGGAGGCGTCTCCATTAGCTCTGGCTCCTCAAGGAGAACAGGCCGAGGACTGCGTGTGCGTGCCATTCGGATCACGCCAGAACGCTGGTTGGGGTCAGACTGTAATATCAGTGGCCGGCCTCGTGGACTAGTGGAGGGAGACTGCTGGAAACGGTGAGGCAGAGACGTTGGTGCTACGAGACAATAACTCATCAATCATTTGATCTCGGCGGGAATTGTACGGGTGTGATGGTAACGTACGTGGCATCAATTCTTCTGGGGCTGGCAGAGGGTGTGCGGTTGTGGAAGGGCGATTTACTGAAATTGTACGACCATTTGACGCCTCCGGAGGGGGCGAAGGTGTCATATCTACATTTGTGGACAAAGGCACAGATGAGGGAACAATTGACGGCGAATCCTTCCGGTGGATCACAAGCCAAGTCGAGAGAGGCATCAGCAATCGGCCGACACGGTCTGTGGTCACATGTGAACAGTTATAATAATGAGACCGCAAGGCAAACGTGAACCACCTTTGAGATTATCGCCATTAATAATGACCTCCTGGCGTTCCCGAAGTGCCCGAAGGATATCGAAATAGAGGGTTTTATGATTTCGCAGGGCCGGGGTGCAAGACGTAAACAAGTGCAATTTCAGCCCCGCCCGAGTTAGAGTCGCTCGTGAGATCTGAAACAAAAACGAGGCACATTAAGCTGCCGCGCGGAGGCAGCGAGGATCCAACTCAGGTCTTAAGAACGCATTATCTACCTCAACAAGAGTGACAATCTTGGCAGCGGGATTATCAGTCAGCCATCTGTGGGAAGCGAATTAGGTCGGAGCCTACCTTCCTACTATGTCGCAGTAAAATTTCGGAACTCAGATGGCGAATGATGTCCAAAAGTTCGTGAGATGCAGACAGGAAATGGCCGAGAGAACCAAGGCGTTGGGCGAGCTCGCCCGCCCTCTGGCGTAAATCTACTACTGTATCGACGGTCATGACCTGTAATGAAAAGGTCCAAAAATACGAGGGGAAGGGAGGGAGGAAGAGCGGTGCGGCGTTACTAAGAAAGTGGGTGAGATTTGGGGCGAGTGGCAGGCGCAGGGTGAGCCTATAAGTAATGAATGCGGGCCCAGAATGAAAACGTCTGTAGTCAGAGAACGGGTGCCAACTTGGCGGCGCAGTCAATGAGGTATGTTCCGGAACTTTCCTCTCAGTGGACTTCACTATTTCATCCCGAGAACATGGCCAAGGGGCAAACCCCGGAGTTCAAGCCTTTCAGGGCGTGGATGACGCACCCATCTTAGTCCCCTGCACCTTTTGGGAGGGCTTGCCATCCACCCACAACACCCTCGACAGAAGGTGGCCTAGCCTCTAAACTACAAAGCATGGAAAAACGGGAATAGAAACATAGTAAAAAATCATGCATCCAGCCCCTTTCGGTAACGAGTTCGCTGAGTGTGAGTCCATCTGGCACGAGGTAAACATGCGTAAATAACGCGTCTCGGCGTTACCAACAATTGGCACGGGTTCGATCACTGCCTTCTTACACAGCTGCAACACTGCTCACTAACTTAGTGACTCAGGTCGGCTAATGGAGTCCGTAGCCAGCAAGGAGCAGAAGGAATTACTGAGGCGCCAGTCCATTCAGCGACAAATTGCCCAGCTTCAAGCTCAGCTTTCGGACCCGAACGTTCAGGCTCCCTGCCCTTCAGGGCACGACTCTCACGTTGAGAACAACAAAAGAAAGCACTCTAGTGCCACTGTGTTAGCTCCTGCTAGCCCTGAACGCAGTAAACGGCCTGTCCTTTGCCGATTATGAATATGATCACTCACCGCTTTCAGAGAAGCGAAAGACTACCACCGCCGTGCCGCCCGAGAAGCAGACAAGGACTGCCAAAAATCACGAGAACTTAGGGGAATCCTGTGCAAATGATCATAGTACTGTGCCAAGTGCTGCATTGCAGCAGCCAGGTCCTTCCAACGTTATTTCCAAGCTTTCTGCTCTCTCAAAACGCGCACCCTCGCCATCCGAGCAGTGCGTGCCTGAACGCACATCCTCATTCGCCGATAAGGCCAGGTGAGCGCCTCGTTGCAGCAGACTCACTTGGGGTGGGTTCTCATACCCCAACAATACAGTGCTGTACCAGCACGTGACGACAATCTCACATTAATAGAGGAGCTCGAACTAGGGCCTTACGAACACAAGTCGCCATTCGATGATCCTTTATTCGAGTACCTCGAACCCCACTCTGGGATTCGCTTGTCGTGCGTGGTTTTTTTTCTCTTTAGAAATAGTACTTACATGAATGACGGCTGAATTCTAGCTCCCGGCAGCTGCCGTACGACGATTTGCAAGCTTACATGCTGGACGGTACTACGTTTCGCCGTCTAGATTATACTCAATTGTACGTGCACACCCGGGCGTCGGAACCGGTGCACGAGGACAAGTATACGATGTTCCCCTCGTTGGTGATTGGGTGACTGTAGCAGTCGTCGCTGAACGAAGTCCGATACGTGTCAGCCGAGCGCCAGTAGCACTCGCCCCAGGCGAAGCCCGCGATGCCGACGATCCTAACCCCATCCCGAGCCCATCGGCCCCCCCGCATCACCGAGGCTCAAAACCGGGGAACAAAGACCTGCCCCCTCGTGCTGGGCGCAAGTACGTAAATCTCACACTGATTGATTTTGGTACGGGTGGCAAGAAGGGAACCTCGCGCGGCGACGCGGTCTTATCGTTGCTGCTATTTGAATCCGACTCCTACGATACCGTGTCGAGAGGAGAGGGCTTGCTACCGGAGAAAATATACAAAGGCGGTGGTCGCGGTGCGTTTGAGGCTATGGCCAAATTACGCGAGGGAACAGTGATCGCGTTGCTGAACCCACGGGTGCTGAAACCGATACAGGTAAGCGTGGTTGGCCTCACCTCAACTCGCTCTTTAATAATTTTTGACGGTGGGAAATTGCAGAAACCCGGCGCGCCGAATGTACTTGCACTCACGCCGGAAAGTGCGGGTTCCATGGCCGTGATCGGGATAGCGCAGGACTTGGGGATGTGTAATGTTGTGAAACGCGACGGTAAGCCCTGCGGCAGCTGGTGCGACAAGCGCGTCAGCGAAGTTTGCGATTACCATGTACAACATGCCGTCGAGCGGCGCCGCGCAGCACGCCCAGAATTCTCCTCCGGGTGAGTCGTCCTTTGCTATCCTCCCCCCTGATTCGACTCATCTTCGAGTAAAAATAACCCAGAACTTCTGGGTTGGGTGCAGGATCGAGCTCACAGAAGCGAAAGGCCGCCGCCTATGACCCACAGCACAAGTGGGGTCTCGCCCCCGGCGACGATTCCGCTACCCCATCCTCTGCGGTGGAAGGCGCCACGTACGTCGTGGCTGGCCATATCGTAGCCGCAGGAAAGCGCGACTTGTTCGTGAATGAGTCTGTCGGGCGTGAGGCGCAGGCGAGGGCAGCGCGGCAAGCTGGCTCACGAGATGTAGATAAGACGTTGAAGCGGCTCCTAGCGCGCGACAAGGAGGGGATGAAGGCTGTACAAGAGGCTCGCGCGTTCGCGAAAAAAATGAAGGGTCAACAAAGCACAGTGACGAAGCCGTCTAGAAAGGGAGTGAAGGCGAAGCAAAAAGACGACAGTCTCAGTGAATCTGAAAGTGGGACTGAGGAAGACGACGAGAGCGACGACGCCTCGACGACGGACAAACCGACAAAGAATGCGTACTCTGCCCAGGTGATCAAGCAGCTCGGCTTTGATCCTACACGGAAGTCTTCGAAGGGACGAAGCAGGGACAACGATTCTTCGAGCATCTCCTCTAAGGTCTGTTTTTTCTGCTTCTATGAAATGGATTTAATTCTGACGTTTTCATTTTTCTTAGTTAGCAGAGCTTGCATCTCTCCGTGAACCCGATAAAATTAGATTGGGCCCTCGGCCAGGCGGAAGAGTGCTCTCAGTCGTTTCTGCACCTAAGAAAAAGGAAGGGACCCTCGAAGGGCTTAGCTTGGTCGATTTAGATGAAAGTAGCGATGACGAGCTGGTAGTCGGTCCTCCGGAGACTTCGTAACTTTGAATGTACAACGTACAACTTACACCGATATCTCCTAAATAATCTTAACTGAATGAAATGGGAGTGCGTGGCAGCAGCATGGATGGCCGCTCCAACTCGGAGAGTGACAATTCTGCTTTTCAATGTAAAAAATTCGCAAAGTGATACTTCATAACCTCACTGAGGCCATATCAATAATCTCATTGCGTGCGCTTCCCCCCAATAAATCTTATAGCGACATCAAGGTGAATACTCCCGATGACCTTCAAGTTACCATAGCGTTTCGCGTACCACTGGCAACACGAACAAACCCATCTCGATTAACTCAACTCTCTGTTATGTTCCTTTTAATTTAATAAGGACACCTCACATACGCCTCCATAGTCACTCTACGCTCGGTCTGGAATTTTTACTGTAAAAAATTCAAGAAAAAGATGACTTACTCACCTTGCGATCCACTGGGTTACAGCGACGGTTATCTTATCTGGACAAGGCGTCATCTTGTCAGTCAGAACTGACAACCAAACTGACATCCGACAGCGATTGAGGTACGACTGTGATGTACACTAACCATCATCAACACAGTACTCATCTTTCTGCGTTCGGCGTTGAACGTTGAACGCTAAACTCCGAATCGCGCACGGCGCCCAAAGGATGGCGAATTAAACCCTCTGATACGTGTCCTGACCTCCTTCACCTGACGGAAAAAGAAAAAAGAAAACATAAACAGTTCGACAGGTTCTAAATGGAAGACCTAGAAGATAAGGGGCTGTTGACGTACAGCCAGCGAACTGATTGATCTCACACGTCCAACTCCACATACACCACATGATAGCCCTCCTCTCGGGCAGTTCCGACCCGAATTTAGGTCGCCAACACCAGCGCTCTCGTCCACCCAGCGCGTCTACATACTCCCCGATCATAGGGCTGTCTTTAACCCGCGTTCGTGCTCGCCTTTCATCGATTTCGGCACAAGATGGGCACGATCGTCACGCAGGCGGCGCTCGCGCCTCTTGCTAGCGCCCTCCTATTGATCACGTTGTTCTAGAGCATTCGCACGCGCAACCTCGGCGGTCCTCATTTGTTTTGATGGATGGGATTCTCCTAGCACTAATAAGTGGCCCTTCTTTCTCAGCGCAGATCGGACTTTACTAAATTACCCATATTGCAAAAAGGTTTATACTGTACTTATGTTGAATTGACCAAAAAGGCTTCTGGTCGCTAATAGTCTACATCATGTGTACCATATAAAAAACGGAATCCTAAGAGCCCAAAATTTGTAGAACAGCAGAACGAAGAAGAGATGCGACAACAAAAGAGGTAATACTATACTGCACGTGGGCAAAAAAAATACTGCAATAGCACTTCATCTCCTCTCCTCCTCTCAACATCACCTATGCCAACAACGTCAATCAGAATACGTCCCCAACTTTTGGTGCAGCGTGGCGTAGTCCAGCCCGCGCAGACGTAGACAGCGCTGGAACAGCCGTCGATCAATCGGGTGCTGCAACCTGCTCGCGAGATGTTGACCAGCGACGAGCGCCTTAACCGTACGCGCAACAAGCCGCTGTTTATGCACATTGATCAGCGGCTCGAGATGCATAGATGGTGGGAGCTCCGGGAGCGCATCGAATACCGCCGGGTGCGCCGGCGCGGAGAAGTTTCCCGATTCCGGATCGGTGATGACGAGTTCTGTTGGCGCAGTGGGATCGATCAGGTCTGGCAGGCGGCTGACCCGCTGAAGCGGTGCGAGGTATACTCCTGCACGAGTGACTTTGTCGTCAGCAAATTGGAAAACTAATTTTGATTGGTTCAGAGGAACACACCGAGGAAGGGCACGCCGGTCGGAGGCTTGCCGTCGGTCAGCTTCCCGCGCGTTGAGCTACGTACGGAGGTCGCTTCTTCAGAGGCGCCAGCTGCGAGCTTGGGATCGGTCAGCTGCGCGACCGCTCTGCGAATATGCTTGAAATCGTCCGTGGCCTCGGCGAAGTACGTCAGGTCCTTGAGAATCCGAAGGTTGTACACCGTAAGACGATCCCACCCGCGTTTCATCGCGCGCGACACCCAATCGCTCCGCAAGCCAGCAACAATCGCCACCATCGAGCTAAAGTTGTTCAGCTGGAAGCATTTCTACAACAAAAAAAAACACGGTGAGGGCGTGCCTTTCGCAATAGAAAATAAATATGCGGAATTCAGCGCACCCAGGCAACGCGGATGAATTTTGAAACGAGTGAGGAACGATGCGCAAGTGGCGTGTCCACGATTTCAGAAATGACGAAATTCGTAACGAGGTTGAATCGCGCGCGCGCAGCAACCAGGGCACTTGTCTGGTAGCCCTCCACGCCCTGGGCTTTCCAGCGTGCTCGGTCCTTAAGGAACTGGCCCCAATCGAGCACGTTTGCAACCTGCGCAGCTTCCGGACCGCGCCAGTCGTCCGACACCAGCTCTTCAAACTTGATAGCGAGGAACAGTTCGCGGTCGATCATCGAGAAGTGGACAGCAAGTGAAACCGTGGGGAACGAGAGCACCCACGAGCGGTGGTAGTCTGGTCCATACATCGTGGGAAGACGCGCCGGGGTAGAGGGTATCTTGGCGACGACCATGGAAGCAGGATTAGGCGCCGTCAGCCGTCCGCGGAGGATCTCGACCGGAACGGCATCCTCAACCGCAGGCTTCTTGTCTTTTGCGGAGCGCGACGCCGCGGGTGAAACTGATCCCGGCTGTGGGGTTTGGCTAGGCACAGGGGTCGTGTTGTCCACCAGTACTCCAAATGACGATACGTGCCGAACTGAGGCCGGAGAGCCGGGCCGTGACGGCGAAGATAGGGCGCTTGATAAGGTGGATCCACGTGCACGCGCGCCTCCTGCCACGCTCGACTCATCTTCACCATCGTCGGAGAGATACCGAGGAGCCTCGTCACCGTAGTCGCCGGCCACGAGACGCTCCCGGATCGTCTTGACCCAGTTGTCAACTTTGGTTTCCTTCGCGCGCTGTTTCTGGCGGTTCATCTGGCCCTCTAGGCGACGCAGTGCGTCTTCGACATCGCCTTCGTCCTCGTCGTCGCTCAGAGAGTCGATCAGCGCATTCACCTGCCACTGCTGAATGGTATTTCCGAGCCCACCTTCAGGCCCGCCCCCGGAAACGGCACTGGATCGGCGCGAATTGGACGCCGAGCCGTCCTGCGAGGCGAATCCCATAGACGACACGCTCTCTCGATTTCGATTCACGAATTCGAATGCGCGCCGGAGTGGCAGGCGGCGAGGCGGCTTCTTGGGCCCTGCCTGCGCCACGCGTCGCTCTGATGTGTCCGACGACGCGTCGGAAAGATCGAGGTCGTCTATCGAGACAACATCCAGCTGCCAGGATCGGTCCAGTGCCGAACGGCGAGCGTAGAAGGCTGCTTGGGGAGCGACTGGCACGCCATAACTCGAAGAGGAGCTCGTCGAGCTCATCGATGTCCGGCTACTCAGCTTCCCACGGAAAGAGACTTCGACAGGTGGGATCATGTTCGTCAACACGGCATCGTGTGGTACCTCGACGGCCTCCTCACGAGCAGCGAGGGAATCACTGGAGGTCGGCGCACCGGGAGGGTCAATGTCTGGTTCGGGAGAGCCAGCGGTAGCTGCCGTGAAGGCTGGTGGGGGTGTGGGAGGTATAGGATGAAGGAGATCCAGAGACGGCAGCGGATCCAGAGATGAGAGAAGAGGTAGTACGGGCGGGAGTGGCTGAGGAGTAGGGTTCGCAAGGTTGGGGTATTGCAACGTTCCACCACGCAGATCTCCTTCGGAATTCAATTCCATATCGAAAGCCGAGACTTCCGCCATGGGTCCTTGGTCTCCCGCGTGACGCAAGCCGGAGTTGAGAGCGCGCTTCCAGCGGCCGAGCCTACCCACGGTGTTCGCGAATGCTCGCGACAATGCGTTTGGGGAGTGTGCAGGATGCACAGGCGTCGGTGGCACATTCGCGGACAATTCCATAATCGCGCGGTGAAGGGGTTGCTGAATCACGGCTGCCCCGTCGGCACTGGCCGAACCTTTGACCTTCCCATAACCAGCACTGCTGAGCGGCGACGGCTCAGCAACGAAATCCAGGTCCAGGTCCTCATCGACACCCGAGGATGACCTCCGTGCGGCTCCATTTGAGGTAGTCCCGCTACTCGGCTTGGAGATCGATGCTCGAGGGCGTTGCAAATGCGCCTCTTTGGCGTCTCGCGAGACTGACAACAACTTACGTACGATACTCTACATCCCACTTATCGTCAGAGCAAGGCAAGCCGAGATCGGACCGCGGTGTCTCACCAATGCATCGGTGTGCTTTTGCAGTATAGGATCCCGTCGAAGAGTGTTTAACCAGCTCGCCAACACAAGGCGAAGTTCGCGGTTAGGCACAAAATCCACAGCGAAGAAAGTCAATAACCAATACCGGATAGCGACGAATGTCCGAACCCGGACAACTCGGCGCACCATGTCGTCCCCACCATCCGCGCTACGTCCAAGAGCCCAATGAAAGCGACAGATCAACAAATGGCAGAGATCGAGCGCCGTGATATAGGATCGGTAGGTGAGGAAAAACACTAGCAGTTCGTCGTAATCCAGAGCACTCGTTAGTTGGGCTAGCCATCGCTCGATTGTCGCAGCCACGAGCACCCGCTCGCGCTCAGGACCGTCGGGGCTACCAATTGCATAAACTCGCCACTACTCCGCCGCGATGCCTGTGGGTCATCCGCCTGGGACTCCAGTGTTACCGTTCCCCAGATGACGAAACGTGGGTCACTACGCGGCGCGGCGCTCTCGTCTGTGGTGAGCGTCATCTTGATCACGGCCGTGTCGGAGTCTTCGAGAAGTCGCTCAAGCACGGGCAAGCCGCGATATGTTTGCAATACATCAAAGACTTCGGTGGAATACCGAGTGTGCATAATAGTCTCGTATGTTAGGCAGTACGTGGGATCAGGGAGATTGGCTTTTGGGGGGGAAGGCACGGGCGACAGGATCGGAGATAATGGGAGGGGCTCCAGATCTTGTTCTTCTGGCACCAAAAGTATCGAGCTAGTGTCTTCGTCTCCAGATGTGCCTAGTCCTGGAGGCAGGGAGGGAGCTTCATCCGCAACTGGCGATGCGCCGATGACTAGCGAGGCGATTGGAGGCAAGCTACTCGGGATCGCGACTCTGAGTGGTGGATCTGCCCTAGCTGTCATCCCTGATTCAAAAGATTGCATCTCTCGTAACAAGGGGACGTTCAAATGGCTTTCCGGTTCCCTCACGGGCGTGGGTGAGTCGAATACAACTCCGGAGCCGAACGGGTTGAACGGTCCGGGACTTGGGGAAACTCCAGAACCATATGAATGCGAATGAGAACGCGAACTGATAGGAGATGACGGCCCGCTCTCCACTCCCCAGTGCATGACGTCTGCAAAACCATCATGGATCGGCGGCTGGGGGTAGAGAGCGGGGACCGGTCCGCTGGGCGCAGAGTACATAGGTAGGCGCGGAAGATCTGCCGCTGTCACGGATTGTGAATGACCGCGCCCAGGTGCGTGTGGCGGTGGAATAGGGTCGACGGAAATTTGCGGATTCGAACGTGCCTTTCGAAGTTTACGCAATGGCGGAGAGCGCATGGTTGCCGTTGCCTCGCTGCTACGTACGGTGGCGCTAGGAAATATGGTAGTTGGGAAAAGAGCATGCATGCTCATCCGGCTCTTGCGAGACGTGCTGCGCTCTGTACGCACTGCGGAGCCATAAGACTTACGACGTGTCTGCACCTGCTGCCCTTCAGGGGACGAAGGGGACTGCTCGAATTGCAATGTTGTACGATGTTCGGCGTCTGCCGCTGGGGCGGACTGATCACGGTGCCTGAGTCACGGAAGTGACAGTTAGTTCGGGAAAACGAACGCGTGTGTGCACGTACCCAACACGATACATCGGCTTGCCATGCTGATTGACGAATGCGGTAATAGCGTATGGCGAACGGAGTTCCTTGTTGACGTTGAGAAGGCGATCATATCGTTTCTTCAACTCACGCGCGGCTTGCCCAGATGACGTCTCCACGAAAGAGCCATCGGCTGTGCCGTAGGAGCAACAAGACAGAGTCAGTAAGAATGATAAAGAATACGAGAACATTATTAATCAAAGACTGGAGTTCGTCACCCAAAGGTGTTCACGTGCCGCGCTCCGTATAGCTCCGAATAGATGGTTTGAGGTGAGTGAAACGGGTGGCCGAAAAAGGAAGTCTCAGTTGCCACAGGAAGCGTCACAGAGCGCGATACGCTTTCAAAGAAACACAGGAAACTAGAGCACGATCAGGTGTAGCAATACACCTCAATTGCGCGACGCAAAGAAGTCCAAATTGTAGGGTGAGGCGCACAGTGCATGAGCCTCAGAGAGACGAGGAGGGATATAGAAAGTCTAGCACAAAAACTCACGTGCGATCGAAATTTCGGCGGACGCAAACTCTGGTGGGAGATCAAAGTCCACACCGCGTTCATCCTCGCTCACGCCCGAAAAGGTAAAGGAGGTCTGAGAGAGATTCGCGGAGGGGTTGGGGATGGGAAGACGGAGATGGCTAAAGCTACTGGGAGGAGCAGAGCTATGATTGGTTTGGAGGGAGGAAGCGCTGTCAGGTGTGAAAGAAGAGGGGCGGATAGGAGAGGTAGGTATCTGTGAGAGCACCGGGGTCGAGACCTGGGATGTGTCGTCGTCGTCTGAAATGAGCAGATCTGGTGGCTGGGACATGGCAATGGAGGACGTGTGGCGTTGCAAGAGTGGTGGAGAGCACAGGACAAGCTGACAAAAATAGCGGTCTAGCAGAGCATAAAGAATGGAAAAGCGTTCAATCGTTTGTCGTCCTTTCGGTGGTCGTCGATATTTTTCAAAACATCCGAGGGGTTGACGCAGAAAGAGTCATACCCCAGCGTTCTGTCCTCTCAAAGTTGAAGTAAAAAAACTAGGACAAGCGTCTAGACGGACAGACAGGGACTTACAAGGATTGGCGGGTTCGGTGGATGGACGCCTCTTCAGGTTGCCGATTCGAGACTGAGACACAATTGCAGCACCCGTGACTAAGCGTGACGACACTCATAACGCGTGACGAGACGCGACTTTCGTCACACCTCCCAGTCGTGACAACACTGCGACCAACCCTCAACAAGCTCGTCGTTCGTTGCGTAACATTCCCTTACGAGACGTTCGACATGTCTATCGTTACTATCAGAGTACGGTATTACTCACCATCTCTCTTATTACTTGACTAACTTTTGCGCTTGCAGAATGTTGAGTTTCTCAACAATCCTGCGCGCTTTCTGGATCCCTATCGTTTCCGCGTTACTTTTGAGTGTATAGCTTCTCTTAAAGAGGGTGCGTTTCCTTATTCATACCAAAAGATTCCTCGGTGCTAGACGATTCTTCGCTCTTCAGATATAGAATGGCGCCTCATTTACGTTGCCTCGCCTGGCAATGCGGAGCTCGACCAAGAACTGGATGATTGTTTGGTTGGTCCTGTGCCTGTCGGAGTCAATGCTTTCGAGTTTGAGGGCTCCCCACCGTCACCACAAAGCATTCCCCCAGAGGATGTGCTCGGTGTAGCAGCCCTCATCTTGACTGGATCATACCGGGATCAAGAGTTCGTGCGCGTGGGGTATTATCAAAACACAGAATACGATAACGAGGAGATGAAATTAGCACCTCCGGAAAAAATTCAATTTGAGAAGTGGTGAGGGATATCAGCGCAAAGCCGAGGGTAACGAGGTTCCAAATAAAGTGGTGCGTGGAGTAAGCCTCGCTTGGCGTTCCAATGCTGAGGTGATGGCAGGGACGTGTCACCACAATCTGGGACAGTAACAGCCGCCGGAGCGGCGACTTCAGCGGCCGTTCCCTCGGCAAACGACCTCGAAGGTGATGGTGCTGATGCAACAATGACCGAGCATCATCAAATGGAACGTCAACCTCATAGTACCCGCCATGTACGCCCGGCCTGCCCTGGGGTCCGCTCTTTTGTAGATTAGTTGATCTCATAAATTGTGTGTATCTATTACCCTGCTTTGGTTTTACCCAGGTTTTGAACAACGTCGGGGGTCGGTGCAAGCTAGTAACTTAAAGTACTAAGTATGGAAAGCGGAACTTGAGCGGACGCGCGTCAGCGATGAGCGGATGACAGGGCCCACCTTCCATTAAGGAACATCGATGACGTCACTTCGCACGTGGTGGTCACGACCGGTGACCCTCTGCTTCATATAAACCTCGCCGCAGCCGCATTCTAGTGGCACCATTTCTCTCGCCAATCTCCCACAACCATGGCGGAATCCTGGCAAGAAGACATTGTTCTCAAGGTTTGATAAAATTCCTATTTCTCCCAAAAATCATTGCTCAATTGATCTAACCACAGGTCACCAACGTGCTAGTGTATTTGTTGTTCCTCGGCTCCAACATCTCCACCATCTTCGTCTCTGGCGACATATACTACAAAGGCAAGGAAACGTATATTACGCCCTCCCCATGGGCATTCCTCATCTGGTTAGTATGTCCCACAGTATATGACGCACGTGCGTTGACAAGCTCTACAGGTCTCTCATTCACCTTCTTTTGCTGGGCACCATCGTCTACCAGTTTACCCCTGACGGAAAGAAGGTCATCATTGACGGAATCTCCTGGCGTTTCCCTCTTTTGGGACTGCTCAACGCATATATGTGAACCTTTGGGCTTCGCAGCACTATGTATATGGTGCGTTCAGGCGTTATTCAGCTTTCCAAGTATACTAACACGAGGTGCGCAGCATTCATATTTGCCCTTTTAGTCAGCGCCGCTGTGACAGTGCGTGACTCATGTAACCTCCGACTGCCTTGTTCATCGCTGACAGCCTAAATTGAATGTAGCACATTTACTATGTCGTCAAGAAGTCCCACTCTCCCGCAAATCTCGCGGATGAGCTTTTTGTCCACCTTCCGTTCTCCCTCTATCATGGCTGGACGACCATCCTCGTTGTACTCACTGCCTTCGAAGCGTTTGGTACGGACGCGTTAAGCACCCTCCTGGAGTCTGGACGAAGGTTTTTGTGTTCCTCGCGCTGTAAGCTGCTATTCCAACGTCCTCCAACACTTGGTTGATATATTTTTCTTTTAAGATTCTTTTTCGAAGCCACTTCTGCAGCGTATGCTTTCTCTACGCATGAGGGTGACCTCCCTGCTGCTATCGCGATACGTGGGCGCTATTTGCAATCTTCGATCGCCAGCGCACGCCATTCATCCATTGGGCCGCATTCGCGTTTGCCCTGCTGTCCCTCGTTTGGGTGGTCAAAGGAGCATTCGGTCTTATTGCCAACTTCCGTCGTGGAGGAATAGCTCTTGAGGATGAAGAACGTGCACCTCTCACCCGTTAAACGACCTTCTGCCTTATTCCAATTCTCTGTCTGAATGTCTGTGACGTCCTAAGATGAACAACGAACTGCCTGTGTTTCTGTAACGTATCCATGTGTTCCACTGCCAATCAATTGTTGCTGTTGTTCCCGTTCTTTATTACTTTAAATTCGTGTGTGGAGAGATTGAGGCGGTGTTCACGTGACTCCGTTTATCCAACCATTACCGCAACATGGCGGAGCGTGAATCAGTCGTTCTTTAGCACCGAACTCTCATCATCTTCCTTCGCGTCGTCTTCCCTGCGTGTCCATCGCATCCCTTGATCTAATTTACTCGTTGAATACCGCTTCAAACTCACATCGGAACTTACTCGATCTCCTTGTCAGGTGAGGCGCCACGCTTCCCTCTAGTTCCGTCCGTACGCCTCGTGTCTAAACCCCTGACTGCTCAGCAACGATGCCACCAAAAGGGAAAGGCGGCAAATCCAGAGTCGGCGAGGCTGCCCCAGGGGAGGCCAAGGGCTTCCAGACACGCAGCGCGAAAGCTGGCCTTCAGGTGTGCCTGCCTCTTTTACCTAGCGGGCGCAGCTGCTGATCGGTGGCGTTGCGCCATAGTTCCCCGTCGGCCGTATACACAGATACCTCAAACAGCGCACTCAGAATAATATGCGCATCGGCGCCAAAGCCGCCGTTTACACCGCGGCCATCCTTGAATATCTCACTGCCGAGGTCTTGGAACTAGCAGGTGCGTCACGTGTCTACGCTCTTCCCGTCTGGATGCGCTGACGCATCTCGTGATTGAAAGGCAATGCGTCGAAAGATCTGCGCGTTAAGCGTATCACGCCTCGGCATCTGCAATTGGCGGTTCGAGGAGACGAGGAGCTTGACTTGCTCGTTAAAGCCACGCTCCCTGGCGGCGGTGTCAGGCCGTGGATTCACAAGAGTCTAACTCTTGGCAAGGTTAATAAGAAGCCGGATGGGACATTGGCGTAATGTGCGTATCGGTGATTTCGTCTCTCATGATTGGAGGAGGGCTAATTAATGCCTGGACATTATTAGGGCCTTTAGTAGTCGGCTTTGTGATGCGACTAGGACGCCTTGTGGATACCGTTGTATCTCTATATTTACTTGCTGTCTTCTCTTGTCTTTATCCTAGGCTCATAGACTTGTCGCGTTTATGCTTTGTGCCTAATCAGTTCCAATGAAGCGCCAAAGTCTGGTTATCGGCGCTAAGATCGGTTGAGTGATAAATCAGAACTATGCCTGCGTAAACTGCGCTTCGTGGATGCAATCCAATGTATGGTTGAACTTATTCGATCATACACGCTGGCTAAACCTCGCTTCCCGCACTGTTCTTGGAGACGTCCTGACCTCGTTAATGCCGATCGACGTCAACTGAAGACAGTTTCCGTAAGTCGGACGGCGTTCTCAACTCTGAATCTTAAAGCACGAGTACAAAAAATGATAGCATGGCCAGTCGCATCTCACATACAGAAATTCGGAAGGACTACACGTATTCTACAAACGACATCGCAAGCGATTTCGGTACAAAAATAAATACTCAGAGTGGGTTCCCGTGATTTGCTGAAGTAAAGAGTCATGTACAGTAAACAAGTGAAAGAATTGTCACTTACACAGGTCAACAAGTCAAACGTACAATATAACGTCTCGGTGGTTCATTCCGCAGCGGTGTGCTGGGAGAGCAATTGAACGATTTCCTCTCGTTTTGGACCGCGGGCTACTTCGGATGCGGTCTCACCGCCGAGATTGCGCGCTGCAGATCCGCACCGTTGTCCAACAAGAGACGAACGACGCCGGGTGTCCTTCCTCAGAACCCGCCGACGCCAGGTGAAGCGGGTCGATCCCTTATTGTTCCGGGAATTGACGTCTATGTTGAGCTCGAGTAGTACCCGAGCACCTCTAGCTTGCCTCGAGCGATGCGCAGTGGAGTGGAGAGTCGCCATCGCCATCGCGCACATCCACATCAGCATTTTGGTCTAGCAATAATCGCACTACATCAGGAGTTCCATGTTCAGATGCAAGGAGAAGTGGGGTTGATCCGTGGTTTGTCCGGGAGTTGACCTCCGCATTGCGTTCGAGCAGTATCCGAGATACATCAAGGTGGCCGCTGCGTGCTGCCCGATGCAGTGGAGAGCGTCCTGAGTTGTCGGGGGCGTTCACTTCCGCATTGTGGTCCAGCAATAACCGCACGACATCAGGGTGTCCACCGATTGATGCAACGTTAAGTGGGGTGTCTCCATCATTGTCCCGAGAATCGACCTCCGCATTCCGCTCAAGAAGCATCCGAGCGATCTCAAGGTGACCTTTGATTGCTGCGTTGTGCAGTGGAGTCCCTCCTGTATTGTGACGGATAAGAAACGATCAACGTCAGCATGTCCGTTTTCTATGCAATGAAAAGTGGTGTACAACCTGTGTCATCTCGGGAATTGACCTCCGCATCGTGGTCGAGTAATATCCGAGTATTGTCGAGGCAACCGTGAAGCGCCGCATGATGCAGTGGGGTGAAACTCCAGTTGTCGTGCGAGCTCACGTCCGCATTGTGGTCCAGCAATAACCGCACAACATCAGGGGTTCCATGTATCGATGCGAGGAGAAGGGGAGTAGCTCCTTTATCATCCTGGGAGTTAACCTCCGCACTGCGTTCAATTAGTATTCGAGAAATCTCAAGTTGACCGCAACACACTGCTCGATGCAGTGGTGAGCGTCCTAAGTTTTGGGGGGCGTTCGGATCCGCATTGTGGTCCAGCAATAACCGCACGACTTCGTGGTGTCCATTGATTGATGAGACGTGAAGTGGGGTGTCTCCGTCATTGTCCCGAGAATCGACCTCCGCATTCTGCTCGAGAAGCATCCGAGCGATCTCAAGGTGACCTTCGATTGCTGCCATGTCAGAGGAGTCCCTCCTGTATGGTGACGGACATGTATATCCGCATTGTAGAATAGAAGGAAGCGCACAATGTCAGCATGTCCGTTTTCTATGCAATGAGAAGTGGGGTACAACCTGCGTCATTCTGGGACTCAATCTCCGCACCGCGGTCGAGCAGTATCCGAGTAATGTCGAGGCGACCGTGAACCGCCGCACAATGCAGCGGGGTGCAACTCGAGTTGTCTAACAAGTGCACATCCGCATTGTGATCCAGCAATAACCGCACAACATCAGGAGTTCCATGTGTCGATGCAAGGAGAAGTGGAGTAGCTCCGTTATCATCCCGGGAGTTGATCTTCGCATTACGTTCGAGTAGTATCCGAGAAGTCTCGAGTTGACCGGAACACGCTGTTTGATGCAGCGGAGAGCGTCCTATGTTTTGGGGGGCGTGCAGATCCGCATTGTGATCCAGCAATAACCGCACGACATCCTGGTGTCCACCGATTGACGCGAGGTGAAGTGGGGTGTCTCCATCAGTGTCTCGAGAATCGACCTCTGCATTCCGCTCGAGAAGCATCCGAGCAACCTCAAGGTGACCTTTGATTGCTGCCTTGTGCAGAGGAGTCCCTCCTGTATTGTGGCGGATATGTACATCCGCATTGTGGACCAGAGCGAAACGTACAATGTCAGCATGTCCATTTTCTATGCAATGAGAAGTGGGGTACAACCTGTGTCATCCCGGGACTTAATATCCGCACCGCGGTCGAGCAGTATCCGAGTAACGTCGAGGCAACCTCGAAGCGCCGCACGATGCAGTGGTGAGCGTCCTAAGTTTTGGGGAGCGTTCGGATCCGCATTGTGGTCCAGCAATAACCGCACGACTTCGTGGTGTCCATTGATTGATGCGACGTGAAGTGGGGTGTCTCCGTCATCGTCCCGAGAATCGACCTCCGCATTCCGCTCGAGAAGCATCCGAGCGATCTCAAGGTGACCTTCGGTTGCTGCCTTGTGCAGAGGAGTCCCTCCTGTGTAGTGACGGACATGTATATCCGCATTGTAGAACAGAAAGAAGCGTGCAACGTCAGCATGTCCGTTTTCTGTGCAATGAGAAGTGGGGTACAACCTGCGTTATCCCGGGACTTAATCTCCGCACCGCGGTCGAGTAGTATCCGAGTAATGTCGGGGCGACCGTGAAGCGCCGCACGATGCAGCGGGGTGAAAGTCGAGTTGTCGTACAAGTGCAGATCCGCATTGTGGTCCAGCAATAGCCGCACAACATCAGGGGTTCCATACATCGATGCGAGAAGAAGCGGAGTAGCTCCTTTATCATCCTGGGAGTTAACATCCGCATCGCGTTCGATTAGTATCTGAGAAATCTCGAGTTGACCGGAACACGCTGCCTGATGCAGTGGAGAGCGTCCTGAGTTGTTGGGGGCGTTCACATCCGCATTGTGGTCCAGCAATAACCGCACGACTTCGTGGTGTCCACCGATTGATGCGACGTGAAGTGGGGTGTCTCTGTCATTGTCCCGAGAATCGACCTCCGCATTGCGCTCGAGAAGTATCCGAGCGATCTCAAGGTAACCTTTGATTGCTGCCTTGTGCAGAGGAGTCCTTCCTGTATTGTGACGGATATATACACCCGCATTGTGGATCAGAAAGAAACGCACAACATCAGCATGCCCGATTTATAATGCAATGAGAAGTGGGGTACAACCTGTGTCATCCTGGGAATTGGCCTCCGCATCGTGGTCGAGTAATATCCGAGTAATGTCGAGGCAACCGTGAAGCGCCGCATGATGCAGTGGGGTGCAACTCCAGTTGTCGTGCGAGCTCACGTCCGCATTGTGATCCAGCAACAACTGCACAACATCAGGGGTTCCATGTATCGATGCGAGGAGAAGGGGAGTAGCTCCTTTATCATCCTGGGAGCTAACATCCGCATTGCGTTCGATTAGTATCTGAGAAATCTCGAGTTGACCGGAACACGCTGCCTGATGCAGTGGAGAGCGTCCTGAATTTTTGGGGGCGTTCATATCCGCATTGTGGACCAGAAAGAAACGCACAACATCAGCATGTCCGTTTTCTATGTAATTAAAAGTGGAGTACAACCTGTGTTATCCCGGGACTTAATCTCCGCACCGCGGTCGAGTAGTATCCGGGAAACGTCGAGGCAACCGCTAAGCGCCGCACGATGCAGAGGGGTGAAACTCGAGTTGTCGTGTAAGTGCACATCCGCATTGTGGTCCAGCAATAGCCGCACAACATCAGGGGTTCCATACATCGATGCGAGAAGAAGCGGAGTAGCTCCTTTATCATCCTGGGAGTTAACATCCGCATTGCGTTCGATTAGTATTCGAGAAATCTCGAGTTGACCGGAACACGCTGCCTGATGCAGTGGAGAGCGTCCTGAGTTTTGGGGGCGTTCACATCCGCATCGTGGTCCAGCAATAACCGCACGACGTCGTAGTGTCCATTGATTGATGCGAAGTGAAGTGGGGTGTCTCCGTCATTGTTCCGAGAATCGACTTCCGCACTCTGCTCGAGAAGTATGCAAGCAATGTCAACATGACCGCTCGACGCTGCGAAAGATAGTGGAGTCCAACCGTCGTTCGTCTGGGACTTCACGTCTGCACCGTGGTTCAGCAGCCACTTCTCGATCTCAAGATGTCCCTCTCGTGAAGCAATGTGTAGTGGCGTCCAATTGTCTGCACAGCGTGAATGTATCTCGGCGCCATGTGCGCACAGCAACTGAGCGACCTCGATATGCCCTCCAAGCACTGACGCATGTAATGGAGTACCATATAGACCGCCAAAGTGATTAACTTGCTCTGAATGCTTGATACTTAGGCGTTCTACTAGACCACGGAGTCCTCTCCACGCAGCAAAGTATAAGGGGGTCGCTGAAAGTGGCACGATTCTCGGTTCTTCGCCGGCAGAAACCTTCAAAAGGTCTTGAAGGTCTTGAATTCTGACCCATGCTGAAAAGTGTGGCTCGTCCAGGTCAAAGAAACAATCCATTGCGTCCTTAACCGCTAATTCCACCTTCTCGACCTGGGCGTGCCCAACCCAATGCTCGGCGGCATATTGATACAGGGGAATCTTCTTTGTGCTTTCTTTGTCACTGCAGTCGTCCAGGCTGAGTAAGACACAAAAACAAGCCTGGGCAAGAATCACGTGGGAAGGTTCGATGGGAATATGAAACCAGGAGACGTCCTCCATGCAATTCGCGAGGCGATCCGAAGTTAAGAATTCTTTTACGGAGAAATGCGAGAACTGAACGACTCGGGAACCATTCTCGATGATTATGGAAACCAGACTGGAACAAGCGGAAAGAACCGCCTCTTCTTGGTGTTCCCAACGCCAATCCACGTTGAATTTTGGGATCACTCCCGCGCTCAGGTCAAACGCGAGTATTTCGGCAAGCTCCTCGACGAGGAGTGGACGACTGGCCACCATGAGACATTGCAAAAGACGATAAGCATGCACCCGGTTTGCGTTATTGATCTCCTTCAGGATGCGCTTATATGTCTCATCTAGTGATTTCGGCAATTCCTCGAGGACGCGACGCAGATTGGTCGGGAAGCAGTGACGCAGAACCTCCAATTGACAGAAAACCCATCGAAACCTGTTCGAATACAAGTCAATGGTATCACCACGACCTTTCGAAGATACGCTTACATTCCGTCTGCCTTCTCCGTCAGTTTCTCAATGACCATATTCTTCTCATCGTCTCGCCACTTCATCATTTTTTTGTCAGACCGAACGACGAAAGTAACGTAATCGATTATGTCCCGCTTTTGTCCGCTCTCGTCGTGGAGGGATATTCGTTGTGTTGCCAAAGGCTCAAGTGTTGCGTGAATGTCGAACTCCGGACGGCTCGTGATACATAGACGCAGAGTTGGATGACGAAGATCGACAAGCTCTGTCACCAGCTCGAGGACCTTTTCACGCGACGATGGAATGCCCGAATCATTTGGACACTCGTCGAGAGCGTCAATGATGATATAAATCGGCACTTGTCCCATCATCGTGAGCATGTCTTTGAGACACCGCGCAAGTGACTCGTCAGTTGCTTGTTCCGATCCTAGTTCTTGTGCGGAGTACAAGGAGAAAAGAGCGTTACAAAATATGTCTGATTTGTCGGAGAGTTGGATAAGAAGGGATGATAATAATGCACGGTAGTCCTGCTTTGCTGTGTCCTTGAAATCGAAGTAAAAATAAGCCAAAAAAGCCGACCCGGCATTGGACATGGATTTGATGTCCCGGATGATCACGGAACTTGTCGATAGTTAAGTTTGATTAAAATTCGCTCGAGAGGGCTGTCACATACCTGAGAATAGTTTTACCAGAGCCGGCTATCGATTTAGAAGTCGTTAGTGGCAATTGAGACCAAGACGGTGATAGGAAATTTACGTTTTCCGTGAACCCATAACAAGGACCCAGACGCTTTCCAATCGAGAGTGTCCCCTTTGAGGCACCACGCTGCGGTACCTTCGTGATGAGTACCGGTTGCAGCGTTGTAATTGACAGATGGATCGGGGGGAGCGATCCATTTTCGAAGGTCTTTGCGTAACACGTTCCCTGTCAAAGAGGTAAGCTTTCGTGATTGGCGGTAATGAAGTTCGGAGATCACAAACAGTTTAGGTAGTCGACTTGGTCAGACATCTGTTTAATGGATAACCCACTATCCATCACACCTGACCGAGTAAAATTCTGAGCACCGAGTCGAAGTCCGACTCATGAAAAAACGACTCACCTTTCATTACTAGACTAACTTTGTCGTCGATACCTTCTACCCTGTGGTCGACGACCTTCATATTGTGGCCGATGTCCTTGACCGCGCGGCCGACGCCGTGGCGGAGGAGTCTCACCCCGTGGTCGAGGCCTTTTACGGTGTGGTCGACGTCCATCATCGTGTGGTCGACGTTCGTCACTGTGTGGTCGACAGCCTTCACCACCCCATCGACGTCCCGTATTCTCTTATCGACGCCGCCAACTGTTTCATTCATGTCCTTGACCGTATCATCTATGCCGCGAGTAATCGTTAGGGCCTCTGCCGCCGCCATCCGAGCCTCTTCTTGCGTCAATTTATCTAATCGCTGAAGCGCATTCTCGACATCCTTCCCTCCAATGAGCTTCTTCAGGTACTTCTCTGCACGAAGATCAACTTTCGGCGACAAATCAATCAGGAGGAACATACTAGCGCGTCCCTGCTTAATCTCCTTCGTTACAATCCCAAGGATCGAGAGTATCTCAACCATAATTTCCACGATGATGTCCTTCATAGCTGCCGACGGTCGGACGTGGATGTATTTTTCAAGCCGCTTAAAAAAGTATTCGATACGGTGAAACAGTTCTAAAAGAGCATCCTTTCCAGCTCGAACATCCTGGACAGTCTGAGGGGAATGTGTTACCACGACACACACGCGGCAAAAGAATATGCTCACTTGGAGAAGAACGCCAATTCCAGTAAAAATTGCATTCGCTGGTGGGAATACCTGTTCACGCGCAAGTCAGAGGGTAATCTTGAAAGGCTCAACGTTTCGTAATTTACCACGCCAACACCATTTCCGAGGGTCACAGAGAATGCGTACAAGACATTCACAGTGGGATCCAGCCACTTTGTCCACTTTTCATCGGCGCTCTGAGATTGATCAAATGCTTGGGCTTGAGCTCGAAGCACCGCGAGAATGGAAGTGGGAGAATCGCATGACTGCAGTTCGGTGGCTAGGGGATGGGAGGTAATGTCTTTCTTCGTCTGCTTTTTGTACGCTTTCAAAGCGGCCGTAAAAATTGTCTCAAATTCTGTAGAAGACGTGGCGATAGACGAGATTTGGGGCATGGTGCTGGTCGAACGAGATTGATTGGTATGCCAGGAAGATCGCGCTGGGGAGGGAGGGGGAGGGAGGGGAGTGCGCAACGCAGCACTGCGTGTCAGCCTGATTGCCGCCCTGATAACTTAGTCCGGCCGGCGTGGCATGACACAGGAACTGTAGACGCCTGATCGAGAAAAGATATGCACCAAACACGTGACATCTACCAACAGAATCAGAATCACTATACCGAATCGAGGTCGGTGCAAGTAAAACATTGAAACATCGGAACGCCTTCGTATTTTGTATCCACCTTAGCGTGCCAGTCAGCGAGGACCTTGTAAATGTTACACGCGTCATGCCTGACTCTCTACGGCACTTACCAAATAAGCCGTCGTCACATGCGCACTATTCAGCCAGACAATAGTGACTACTGTATCTCCATACTTGTCTCCACATGCATCACTTGGTGGGAAAACAACGCTAGACTCGGAGGAGCACGGTCTTCTACTGGTCCTATTTTGTGCGAAAGTAGTAGGGTTACCTATCTCTAGAGAAACGATTTCCGCGAGATCAGGGTTTACGTAGTCACGCAGATGAGCACAGTTGCCAGTTTTCCGCATCCAGTCACGTTCCAAAAAAGGAAGGTGCCCAGAAGGCACACTTGGAGCTGTCAAAACGAGACAGCTGTCAAATCATATTTGACCTCAGACAGTATTTTTAATCGGCAAAGCAAAAATCCTGTATCAGTGAATAAATACTATTACTAAAACCCCAAAAACATAGTAATTAAGTACTTGTCGTCAATCCTTTTAAAACAATTAATATATTATTGATTATCAAACTATGTACATCGTTTTTTTCTAAGTCGATTTGCGTGTGTGCGCGCGTGCGCCCTCTCCGTTCGCGCCCCGCCCCGCTCGCTCACCCTCCGCCGCCTGGGCTGGGCCCTTCCCGCCGCCCGCTCACCCTTTCCCGCCCGCATTTCCCGCCGCTCTGTCGACCCTCGCCCGCCCGCGTTTCTGCGCCCTACTAACCCTCGCCCGCCCACCGCTTGGGTTTCCCGTGCCCCACACACCCTCGCCCACCCACGGTTCTCGCCACCCCGACCACCTTCGTTCGTCCCGCCCTGCGCGCCTTTGCCTCTCGCTCACCCTCCCCTTCACGAGTATGCGGGGTGACGCCGCCCCGGTGTCCCTCCCCAGGTCGTGCGCGCGCTTCCCATCTGCGCTCCCGGCGTGCGTGCAAAGAGGGAAGGGGCGGCGTGCAGGAGAGGGGGGGAGAGGGGGGAATGGGCCACGCCCCGGCTTGCGCTCATGGGGGCGTGGCACGGCCTGGGATGAGGGGCCCTGGACGGAGGGCACGAGAGGGAGCCCTCTCGCGCCCTCGGCTTGCGCGTAACGGGGAGGAGAGGGGGGATGTGGAAGGGGTGGCGCATGGCGCAGTGGGAGGGGAGTGGAGGGGGTGAGCAAGAAGGTGCGGCGGTGGGAATGAGCCGCACGCGGTGTCTTTAGTCAGCAAAAACGAACATGTTTATTTTTGGATTGAGTTATTCCTAATTGGTGGCTTATGACTGCGTCGGGTTTTCCCGCACAACCGCTCACTTGCCCACCATCCCCTCCCACTGCGCCATGCGCCACCCCTTCCACATCCCCCCTCTCCTCCCCGTTACGCGCAAGCCGAGGGCGCGAGAGGGCTCCCTCTCGTGCCCTCCGTCCAGGGCCCCTCATCCCAGGCCGTGCCACGCCCCCATGAGCGCAAGCCGGGGCGTGGCCCATTCCCCCCTCTCCCCCCCCCTCTCCCCCCCTCTCCTGCACGCCGCCCCTTCCCTCTTTGCACGCACGCCGGGAGCGCAGATGGGAAGCGCGCGCACGACCTGGGGAGGGACACCGGGGCGGCGTCACCCCGCATACTCGTGAAGGGGGAGGGTGAGCGAGAGGCAAAGGCGCGCAGGGCGGGACGAACGAAGGTGGTCGGGGTGGCGAGAACCGTGGGTGGGCGAGGGTGTGTGGGGCACGGGAAACCCAAGCGGTGGGCGGGCGAGGGTTAGTAGGGCGCAGAAACGCGGGCGGGCGAGGGTCGACAGAGCGGCGGGAAATGCGGGCGGGAAAGGGTGAGCGGGCGGCGGGAAGGGCCCAGCCCAGGCGGCGGAGGGTGAGCGAGCGGGGCGGGGCGCGAACGGAGAGGGCGCACGCGCGCACACACGCAAATCGACTTAGAAAAAAACGATGTACATAGTTTGATAATCAATAATATATTAATTGTTTTAAAAGGATTGACGACAAGTACTTAATTACTATGTTTTTGGGGTTTTAGTAATAGTATTTATTCACTGATACAGGATTTTTGCTTTGCCGATTAAAAATACTGTCTGAGGTCAAATATGATTTGACAGCTGTCTCGTTTTGACAGCTCCAAGTGTGCCTTCTGGGCACCTTCCTTTTTTGGAACGTGACTGGATGCGGAAAACTGGCAACTGATGAGCACGATGTGACCCTCGAAACTTGATAGCTTGAAGCGTGAAGCTTGAAAACTCGAAATCTCACGCCGTTCCAGCACACGAAAACGACCCCATGAGGTAAATGAGCAAAAATAATTTATATTCCGAGTGGGTTACATGCTGCATATGGAAATTCTAGCTCGAAGCATGGGTGAAAATGTTTCGCAGTGGCAAGATGCCCGTCGTACGCGAGGTGCCTTCTATATTGAGACTAAACAACGTGAAATCAACATACTCACGATCAGGGAAAAATATCAGTAGTCGTCTATGTCTTGACCCCGACGAACAGCCCCATCCCATCAGCGCCTGGATGACCAAATGCTAGAACGCCCGAACGTCCGCCGTGCTCCAACACACCATACCTCCCATTTGAAGTGAGTACTTTAGTTCCGGTGATGTTGATTATGACGATGTTGCACTCCGCCCGGCATGCTGCGATCGTGAACATTGAGCGCGGTCGTTGCGCCTAGCGAAGAGGAGTGGTGAGCGGAGCACAGCATAGGATAATTCGGGTTCGCTACGGTTACGAACAGGCTCGCGGCGGCAGCGACAGGATCTACGCACTTTCCGTCGTCTCCTCTGTGCCAGTCAGGTTGGTAGGCTGCACTTTCTGGGCAGGTGAGGCTGTCCGTGCCTCCCTTAGCTG
Organism: Lactarius quietus; assembly: GCA_015025155.1. Classification (NCBI taxonomy): domain Eukaryota; kingdom Fungi; phylum Basidiomycota; class Agaricomycetes; order Russulales; family Russulaceae; genus Lactarius; species Lactarius quietus. The sequence continues at coordinate 7,776 of WITN01000381.1, read as the reverse complement.
TGACCTCTGTGACGAATCAATCATGGTCAGCAAAGTTAGTGAGAGGAATGAAGGGTCACTCACACGCAAGAGCCAGTCCAAACCCCATCAGTTGTCCGAACATACTCGTGCGTTCGGAGCAGCCCGTCGAGACCCTCCGCGTTATTTTCACAAGCTATGGTCGCGGGGGGCGATTTCATTGACGCGCCGTGTGAGCGGTAAGGTTTTCGTGTACGTTCGTGCGTCGTTAGACCGCCGAATGCGCCCCTGCGAAGACCTGATGCGTGCCAGAATCCAATCCCAGACCCTGAGCTGGCAAATTCCTCAACTTAGTCGCAGCGCGACGACAAAGGCGAAAGACAGACCTTTCATCTTTTTGGCCCTGATCACGTCTAAGCCTTACATGCGTACTCTTTATAATCGCGATCGCCAGGCCCGTGATCCTGTAAGTGCGAAAGTTACCTGCGTGTCAGCCGTGCCAGTCCCAGCTTGAGAGGTCGACCGCGCCAGTGGTGGAACAGCAGGGGAATGTAGACGGAAGCTACAGGGTATGTGGATCCGGTTCAAGAGAATCACGCAACAGCATTGTTGAAGGCTTTATCAAGGAAAATTTCATCTGCACGCGGCGAGCTTGTTATTCAGGATCAATAGACGCAGTTGTTATTGCAGAAAATATTTGACTGGTTTAAGTGTGCGAAAGACAGATCACTTGGAAGCTTATCGGGTGAGATAGGCGGTGATCGCGTTCGGCGGCCGCTTGATAAGTTGATCGAATACAACCTTGCTAGTGTCTCAGTCGAATCGAAAACACAAACTCACATTACCCTAGCCGAAGTTGTCATGCACTAGGAAAAATGCTATAGGAATTTTAGTGAATAGCACAGGCGAAAAGGAGCACCTTATCACAGTCAATCACATAGAACGTGTGAAAACCCTGGCAACTCAGGGAATTTCTATCCACCCTTCTGCCTTTTAGAATAAGTCCCCAGATGTGAAGCAAGAGGAGCAGCGACGGGAGCGCTGCGTGCGACGCCGCGAGGCGTGCGTTACGGTTCATCACAGGTCCAAACAGGGTACTGTCGCGGCCGTCTGGCGCCGACGGCCTATCTGGACCTATTTACGGATGTGCTCCGAGACAAAGTAATCAGATGCTGATGACCTATGACGGGAGTCAGCATGAGAATTGAGATATAGCAGTCGCAGGTACACAAGTTCTAACCCATCCTCATCAAAATACAAACTCTTGGTCTCCAAGCGGCTCGTCGATAACCTCCGTGTCGTTGGCACAGGCGGCTGTTGTGTGGTCTCATTCACCGACGCGCCGTGCTAGCGCTTGTGCTGCCGTAATCGGCGATCGCCGTACGCCATTCGATCCGTGTTTACCCGAGTGTGAACCCTGGATGTATCAGGACGGCTTACTGTACAATCTGTCTGGAAATTCCCACAACCGGACCTCAAGTCGACAAAATCGTCAAGATGGTCGGAGTAGGTGGAGGTCTGGAAGAGTAAGGACAGAGCGTTCTTAATTTGGAATTGAGTAGGCGCGCATACCCATTGCCCTCTTCAGGTTCGTGCCGCCGGGTTCGGAATATTGTTGTGCACAAGCAACTTGCGTGTAGGCCACGGCTTTCAGAAGTCGACCATGCGGGTGGAGCAAAGATAAGGCAAAACCAATGCAGTGTGGTACGCAAACTGCACGGAATGTTTATCCAAATCGATGGAATGGTCCAGTAGGACCGCTCGATGGCTTCATCAGTGTGCGGTGATACGTGAGCGTCGTTGGTATCAGCAGTGCGGCCGTCGTTCCTGATGAGGATAAGATTGGCTTCGAAAAAGACAGATCATTTGCAAGCTTACCAGGCGTAAAAGCGTAAGAACTGGAGTCCGTGCGTGGTTTGACAAATTGATCGTATGTGACCTCTTTCGTGCCAAAGTTGATACACAAACCCGAATTGTGCCTGGCGTCCGTTGTCATAAAATGGTAAAAATAAATATAAGCACCATTTCACGGTCAAGCAGACAGACCGTATGAGACTCCCCTTGCAAGTAAACGATCAGAGAGAGGAACATAGTGAAAACACGGACCATAAATGGGCTCCTGTAGGCGTCTCTTTATCTCCTCGCCGCAACACTGGTCTGAAAAAATATGTAGAGGAAGCTATGCTCGCGTTTTGCATCGTCCGGCGCGCGAGTGGGATGGGAAAATTGTACGTATGATGAAGGGAAAGCCACCGTAGAGTGCCACAGCTTCTTCTGAGTAGGGTCCAAAGGAAGAAGGGAAGTGCTGGGGTTGGGTTGGGTTGGGTTGGGTTGGGTTGGGAGGTGGAGGGTCTGGTGAGAGAGGCATGGGAATGGGTTGCTTGGACCATTCTGTGGTTGAGAGCTGTGGCTGGAAGAGGCGGTAGAGAATGAATGAAAGGTGTCAACCCCGAGACGACAAATTCTTTGTATGCCTTGTTTATTCTGGTGAGTGTTATTCGCTCAACCACGGGAGGCACTCACCTGGACTTTAATCTCATCAAGCTTGGCACCAGGAATCGGCCATGATGCAAGCATAATGTGCAAGACAAGGTCACGGTCATCCTTGTAACCAACGGTATCTTGGCTTGAGAAGTTCCGAATTGAAGTAAAAATCGCGGGGGAGTTGCCTACCTTACGTCGTCTCAAGGCGAGGAGGCATGTGTAGAAGGTAGAGCGGTGCACCAGTAGTGCACCAGTGTTGAGCAGAAGCGGGCCGCGCTGGCCGTCAAGCTTGACCGGTTGACCGTCAGGATCGCCAATCGTACAATGCTCCATACTCATCTTTGCTCTGCCAGCTATCTCTCGTTTAGATCCCCAAGGAGTCGTCGGCCTTCCTACCTCCGAGTCGCGTCAGTTTCATCTCTGTTGAGATATTGCCCTTGAAGACGAAGCTGCAACATATCGGACTGTGAATCAGTGCAATTCCCGAGCTCCCATCATATTTCAATGTGCGTCCTCCGTATTATCACCAGACGTCCCATCAAATGCACATTGAACCTTACATCGTTCCCCTTGTCAGCTGATGCACCCCGCCGCTCCCAGCCTCTTGGTCCCATCTGCAGGCCTTACGTGACTACAGCTCGGCATCCGTATCATCCCAACGCATGCTACCACAGCGCAGGAGGTCAAAACTCCATTAACCGAGGATAAAGGCTTCTAGAGTCACAGCGCGAAAGCCAGCTTTTTTTTTTTTTTGAACCATTTGTATTCCGGAGTGCAGGCCCTAGGCCCAGACCGGTCGCAGACCTGCTACAGTGACATGTCGTATACTAGGGTGTCCCCACTAAGTACCAGTAGTAGGGTGAATCGTGAACTGTTTGGGTAACCTATCGGTCCCAGGTTTCGCAATCGCGCAGGGGGTTCTAATAGGGCGTCAGACGCCAAGAGGTTCGTGTGTGGGAGGGGTGGGATCTTTCCATGTAACTCTCTCCGTGTTAATCTCTCCGTGTAAATCTCAATCCGGCTCCCGTTCTGCCCTCCGAGCTTGGGCTTCGGGACGCGTGAAGGCGCCGCTTTCCTGTATGAAGGTTAGTAGGCACATGGCATTTTTCTTGTTAGGGCCCAATATTTTGCGAAAGGGGACAAGACGGCCGAAGAAGTTGATTTTCGAGGCCGCTCGCTCCCAGGTGTAGCGATAACATGTGTGTGTTATGTGTTGGGGGATCTCAGGGCGAAGCCGCACGGACAGGCCCGTGCTTCGGGTGGATCGCCGGGGCGAAACCGTGTAACGTATGTCCCGGTGAAGGCGTGATCCACCGCCACTTGAAAGGCTGTGGATGTCGTGCGCCGGGAGTAGGTGTATTTGCCCTTCCTCCCTCTGTCGTCCTTCTTGCGGTCCATGGCCGCTTGCCATAAGGGGTGGTTATTGCCATCTGGGGGGCGTGTGAGGGCGTGGCTGTACGCGAAGCTTTGGGGTTTTCGGCCTGACTCGCGTTCGTTATGATCTTTATGCCAGTCCTGTGCCCACGCCTCGTAGGCCTTTATGCGTGCCCTGTCCTTCTGGTAGGCTGCCGACTGGATTTGGTCCAGCCCTTCCGGGGGGTCGTGTTGACAGGCTGCCTTTGCCAGGGCTAGTGCCATTGTTTGCCTCTCTAGCGTGTAGTCCAGTGGGGTCCACACTAGGATGATTCGCGCCGCGGGGTGAGTCGTGGTGAACGAAGTGAGTGAGAAATGGAACAGTAACGCAGCTTGTTGTGCGGATTTTGACCGCGGGTTAATTACAGCCTGTATCGCTGATGAGCTGGGGCTAAGGATGTATGTTATGTCTGGGGCTGTTTCGAGTGCGAAACGCTGGGTCAGCGCTTCTACTGTTTTGGCTAGGCCAAAGCAGTCTACATCGAATTGTTTTACTGACTCGCCTTGGGTCCAGCTCCATTCTGGTCGCGCTCCCCAGCGGGTTCCTTGTACTAGGGTGGCTGCTGCCGCTCCTACCACCTTGCCGTCGTCCCGGCCTTCGTTGGTGAGTGCGGCAATGACATGGACTGCTGCAATGTTGAGGCCTTCCAGTGACCTGTGGAGGTCTTGCGTCCATTCCTCCGTGAGGTGCGCATTGTGACACCCCAAATCTGAAGGCGCGCCTTCCAGACGGGGACTTCCCATGGGGGATCGCAGTCACGTTGACGCGGGGTCCGTCTGATGGCACTCTTGCTGCCAGGGCCTCCAGGCAGGTGGGGGGGCGTTGTTTCTTTTTGCGTTGGCGGGCAGGGCCCAAAGGCCCCCGAAACACGTTATCATAACAAGACGTTGTATGGATGAGACAGGTCTGTATCAGTACTGAATTAGGTTACCCATCTAACATCGCCGCCGCTTCCTTCCTAATATGTGGTCACTCTCAGCTTCATCCACAGTTTCGTACTTCTGCATCGCAAAATCCCACTTTCGCAAGAGGCCGTCAGCATTGCGAGAGCAGTTTCTGGGCAAAGTGCTCGAAGGGGGGATGTGAAAGTTGAAAAGGCGGGAGGGCACCCCCAAGTCTCCAGTTACTGGGGGGGCGGTGGTACTGTGTGGTGGTCATGTCTCTTGACCTCTTACCACCACCATCTTCCTCTTTTCTCACAGACTGGGACGCCTTTACCGAGGCCCATCCCTGGTCTCCTCTCTCACGTCCTGTGGACATTCCTATGGACATTGCCCCTCCCACTCCTCCCCCGCTCACACGGGTTGGTACTCCTGCAAAGGAGAGACAGAAGGGGGGACGCAAACCAAAGGACCCTCCTGGGGTTGTCGACCTTTCTGTCTTCGACATCCTCAACCTCTTCCGTCGTCGTTGGTTCCTGTCCAGAGCCCACCTCGTGACCCAGGTCATCTCTGCTCAAAAGGCGGAGGATGGAAAACTTTCTTGGGTGGAGTTTCCTCCCCCATTCCATTCTCACCTGGTCAAGTGCGCTGTGGCGCTTGTGCCTCACCGTGGGTGCCCTTTGCCCATGGTGAAACGGGTGATGTTTGTGTTTATTTTGGAGCTGCTTAATGGGGAAGGTCACATGGCCTTCTTCGAACTCCAGAAGGGCGGCCGCAAGGCCAACACTGCCTAGAAGGAGAAGCGGTGTCTTGCAAGGAAGCGGAGTCGTGCGGCAAAACGGGAACGAGGCAGGGAAGCAGCGAAAGCTGCTAAACTCCCCTCCTGTGAGCAGCAATGTGGTGGATGTGGGCGCAAGTTCACTTCCCGCAAAACTGTGAAGAAGCACAAGTGCACCGCGACCAAAGTGGCAAGCGGGACGGAGAAGATCGTAGAGAGGCCGGTGTCAAAGCCCAAGCCCCCTATCCAGGTTCGCAAGCAACCCCAGCCTGCACCCCCTCCCCCTGCTCCCCCTGTACTGGTATTGCTGGGACCCAGACCGGTTCTGCCAATGCCGTCAAACACTACGGCCGCCCCCTCAGTAACTGGAGTCTTGGGGGGCCGCTCCTTTCAGTTTTCCTTTTTAGGTACCCCAGGTACGGCCTACCACCATTACGAGATGTGGGATGCCTATAGAGCCGTTCACGGCCGTAGGCCCGGCGCCTTGGATCGGATAGAGATGAACCGGCTTGGGACTGCCTATTTTGGAGTTGAGAACCCAAGGAAGCGGAGGTGGCTTTAGGATGGCTTTAATCTAATGTAGTAGTGATACCAACCTGACTCGTAGATACAACGTTGTGTTAATGATATGGTGTTTCGGGGGCTTCGGCCCTGCCGACAAGACGGATCATGTGGCCTACTTCTGCGCCATTGACGAGCTTTGGGGGGGGAATGGTAATGGGGATATGATAACGCCCCTCAACTACTTCTTCCACAAACTCCCGGGAAACATCTTCTTCGCCGACTTTGTTCTGCTGGAGACTGTGGAGGAACTCTTGGCTGTCCTGGTCAAACACAAATACAACACTAACCGCACTTTTGTTGTTCAGGAATGCGACATCCAGCTCGGCGGAGATGGGTCGGGGAAATCCGTGTCCAAAGTACTTCGGAGCGTGGCAAAGACGGATGAGGAAAAGGAGGTGTTGAGCGCTATCCGTTCTATTATCAACGGGATCATCACGGGCAGTGTTGATGAGGCCATAGTGGTGGCCAAGTGTAAGACACAGGCCGAACGAATGTGTAAGGTGAACCGAAAACTGACCTCCCCACCTGATTGGCTGTGGGCACGCATGCTCATATGCCATGTTCAATGGGCGGACATCCACATGAACCAGGTCTCTGATGAAGGTATTGGACTCATTGTTCGGGCAGCACTTCGCTACGTCCCCCTACTTGGAGGTCGACCCTTCGCTTCCCACACACACACACACGTGCTCCGTGCCTTTCTGAAGGGAGCCGAAGATCACATCATGAAGGAGGGGGATGATGCGTGAACACCACTTGCTTGCTGCTAACATGAGGAAGATGAACGCTACCATGCACGCCCTCCTCGAAACTAACATTACTGACGATTTTCTTTTTATTTCGGAACCATTCTTTTCGGTCGTAGGCAATCGGCGGTCAGATAGGAAGCGGGTAGGGGAAGCGGTTCTAGGAGGGGTGTCTCACCCTAACTGGAAATGCCTTTCCCCGTTCACTACCAATTCAGCACCTGCCAAAGTTCTTACTTACATACGTACATATGATACGAACCGTCCCCGTCACTTACGGAACATTTCAGTAGCACCGCGTTGGGACTTGGTCAAACATAACTGTATCCTTGTTACCGACATTACGGATAATCGTAGCACGTTACGCGTTATTAATTTTTACCACGATGTGGAGGACGACACTTGTCTACGGGCCCTTATGGCTCTGGATCTCGACCCCACTATACCCACTTTACTCCTCGGGGATTTCAACTTACACTCCCCCACTTGGTCCCCGACAGGCTGGTCTCTGTCTAAACACGTGCGCCTGTTCGAGCAATGGGCAGCGCGTCAGACGTTCGAGCTGCAGACCCCCCCTGGGACCATCACACGCCTTGGACAGGAGGGCCAGCGGGACTCTACCTTGGACCTGACTTGGCACAATTTCGCTGCGGTCCTCGATAACGCCCTCAGCCCCCCCACAGTGGATTGGGAGGCCTCCTTAGGGTCTGATCATGCGGGCATTTGCTCGTCTTGGATCGCCAGGAGCCACAACCGAACGTCGAAGGTCGAAACCCTGCGTACATTCAAGTTCGACCTGGATGAGGAAGAGGAAAAGCGATGGCGTCACACCATTGCTGCACAACTCCCACCCCTCCGGTCTATCACCTCTCCAGACACCATCGACGACTTTGCTGTCAACCTTCAGAAGGCCGTGCACGACGCCTGCAAAGAACACTTGTGTCATGGTTT
>WITN01000380.1:0-81005 GCA_015025155.1 Lactarius quietus | reverse complement strand
GTCAGATACTTGCTATGACCTGGGACGTTACATCACCCTCTTCACAAGGGTGAGCGTCCACGCTCGACACACCAATTCGTCACGGTTGTGAGTCCAACATCGGTCTCATGTTCATCACGTACCTCTGCAAGGCGTGAGCTCGCCGAGTCTTCGCGCGGGAGTGCCTAGCCCGATCGACGTGTACAAACACATCGTCCTCGCAGCGTTAATGGCGGCCTCAACTCCTCGATGACCTCTGGGACGCGCGGTAGTAGCGTCTCACTCGGCCTGTAGGGATATGTCCCCTAGCCTAGCGAGAGCTTCGTCTACCTGGCGCTTCCCCGGAAGTCAGCCTTGAAATACTTAACTCATCGCGGATTGTACTCAGCTGCGGGCCCATATCCCGACATGGTTCGGCATGGATGTCTCTCGATAGATGGGCTCGTACCTCCCATAGTCCCGAAGACTCTGGGTTGTCGAGCATACGGACTCGAACATATCGCCGGTACCCGTCGACCTCGTGCTCGATAACCATGGGCACCCAATTCATTCCATTGTTGAGGGTGAATCCGTGGGGGTAGCGATAGGCACGGATAGGGCGCCTCGCCGCATTCGTTCGGCGCGCATTAGTTGGAGAGGGGATTGGTGGTCCACTGTAGGGTAGGATTCCGCGAGCAGCGTACCCTGCTCGCATCGGTCCGAAGACGACAGCAACTGGCGGTGGTCCTCCCTCGTCATCACCGGTTTCTTCGGCAGACTCCTCGTAGATTCTTGTGATGGGTGGTGGTATAACCCGGGTGCGCAGTGACAATAGTTTGGGGGGTTGTCGCAACGAGTGCAGACGACCCTGGCCTTCGAAGTAGGATTGATCTTCGTCGGAATGAGTCCATGGGATCCGGCTCTGGTCTCGTGGTATGTGTTGTCCATCGCCGGATGACTCGTCGCTGTCGTATCGATCGACAGCGGTGGTAGATGTGGCAGCGGTGGAGGCTGGAGGATACCGCCTCATCAGCAATTGTATCCTCGTCCGTCTCTCCTTCGCCGTCCTCTTCACCACCTGTCCAACCTCCATGACCGCATTACCTCTTTCATCAACGCAGTCTTCTCCCTCATCGTCCTCCACTCGTCCGCTTGTGGGTATGGGAATCGCCCGCTAGCCTCGGCCAGGTCTCGTGCGGCTTGATCGTTAATTGCTGTTGTCCTGACGTGCTCGACAGCTGAGCAGAATGGGTCGTCAACGTTGTTGCAGTGGTCATAGGTGGTGAGGGTGTTGACTGAGGGAAGGTCATCGATGTGGGTAAGAGTGTTAATGGGAATGTAGGCCATTGAGTGGGGATTGGTCGTTTCATAACCCCTGCTTTTATGTGAATTTCAGCTTGCGGGTTAGATTTCTGAAACTTCCTTATCTCTTCGTCCGCATGGACATCGTCCCATGGGACCCACTGGTTATCCGAGTCGGCGTATCCTTTCCACTTGATTAGGTATTGCAGTTTACGCCCTCGTCCATGTCTTCGTGAGTCTAGTACTTTTCGACCTGTATTCTTCCACGTCTCCCACTAGTTCCGGTGGTGGGCGTTGATAGTTTACGCCGTGAGTCAGCGTTTCTTTGTAAGGGGTAAGGAGATCTGTGTGAAACACATCATGGATGCTCCACTGCGTGGGAAGTTCAAGTTGGTAATTCACAGGGGACATCACCTGGACAACCCGGAATGGTCCATGTCTCCTGGGCGCAAGCTTTGTGGTTGGTTGGTTGGTGCGAAGATGACGTCCTTCGAGCCAAACCTTGTCCCCTATTTGATATTTCGGGGTGTCACGGTGTTGACCCATGACTGTTGTGCCTTTCGCATGTGATCCTGTGCCTGTCTCCTTATCTCCTTTAATTGTTCTAGTCGCTTTTCCACCCGTGGTATCGGTGACTTCTTATCTGTCCAGTTAGTAAGGGGGTGATAACCCATTAGTAATCTGAACGGGTTTCGCGTGTGGACTCATTAGTCCAATTGTTGTGTGCGAATTCCGCGAGCGCTAGATAGTCAGCCCAATTGTTTTGTCGTTCGTTGGCCCATAGTCTGAGGTACTGTTCCAACCATTGGTTGGTTCGTTCTGATTGTCCGTCCGTCCGTGGGGATAGGCCGTTGAAATGTTTTGTTGTATCCCCAAGATTCGACATAGTTCTTTGTGAATTTTGACGCGAACCGGGGATCTCTGTCACTGATGATTTTTGTCGGTAGTCCAAACCGCGCCACGACGTGCTTTGCGTAGAGTGTCGCAGTTTCCTCGCCTGATATTTCTTCCTGGCATGGTATGAATATGGACGCTTTCGAGCAGTCATGGTCAGTGACGGTGAGCACTGAATCGTATCCCCGTGATATCGGGAGTTTCGTGATAAAGTCTAGTGCCCACTACCTCAAATGGCATCGCTTCTGGCTTCGGGAATATGGGTTGTAGTGGTGCTTTTGTTCGTTGCGTGTTGACCTTGCACCGTTGACAATCAGCACATCCTCGGACGTACTCGGTAACGTCTTGTTTCATCGTAGGCCACCAGTAGTGGCGCTCCACTAGTTGCGTTGTTCGGTTTATTCCTGGATGGCCGTGAACGGGGGGATCGTGATGTGCTGAAATTACTTCTCTGATTTCCTCCATTGTTCCCGTTATAACGAGCCTTTGTCCTTGATACCACCAAAGCCCGTCTGCCTTGGTTAGTTTGTGGGGATCGACCCACTTGCGTATTCTTTGTTCGTCTTGTTGCGTGCTTGTTGCTCGTACAAATACTTTGTTTGGTAGTACGACGACGTTCTCGTTATCCTTTTCTCCTTGATCGTAATCAGGTCTTCGAGATAAAGCGTCGGCCCTTCCATTGGCTGTCCCCTTGACGTGGTGTATCTCGAAGTTGTACTCCGCTAGTTCTAGTACTTCTCTGGCGATTCGGCGACTGATCTTCTGGGATCTCGCCAGTATCGGAGGTTAAGGTGATCGGAGAATATGCGTACTTTGTGTGGTGATCCTGCCAACAGATGCCTCCAATTCCTTAATGCTTTTACGATGGCCAATAGTTCGAGGTTATAGATATCGTAGTTCCGTTCCGCTGCGTTGAGTGTAGCCGAATAGTATCCTACAGGATGTCGTTTTCCATCGTTCTTCTTTTGAAGAAGTACCGCTCCGACTGCGAATCCCGAGGCATCTACTTCCAGATCAAATTGTTGTGTTTGGTCAGCGTGTGCGAGGATGGGCTCTGTTGTTACTCGTTGTTTGAGTGTTTCGAAACGCCTTCTGATGTGTTGTATTCCATTGCCATGGTTCGTCTTTGCGTGTTAGCTCGTTCAATGGTTTGGCAATGGTGGCGAAGCCTCTGATGAACTGCCGGTAAAAGTTACAAAAACCGAGAAATGACCGTACATCTTTTACTGATGTTGGTGACTGCCAGTCGCGGACGCCGAAATTTTGACAGGGTCCATACGTGTTACCCCCTCTTCAAGGATTACCCCCAGGTAATCGATACTGGAAGCGTTAAAGACGCATTTCTCGGGTTTGAAGAAAAGGTCGTGTTTTGGGCTACTGCGAGGACGTCGCAGACGCCTCCTGGTGTCTTCTGGTTGCCAACGTTTGTCGTTTGGTTGCGATGGCGATGTCGTCCATATAAACCCTGATTTTAGTCCCAAGGCGTCGTGTTTTGCTATCGTCGCTTGAAAGATGTCGTTCATGAAACTTTGGAATGTGGCCGGTGAGTTGCACAGGCCAAAGTACATGACCGTTGGTTCGAAGAGTCCGCGGCGTGTTTTGAACGCGGCTTTGTGTTCATCTCCTTCCTTTATGCGGATATTGTTATATCCTTGTCGGACATCTAGCTTGCTGAAGATTTGTGCTCCCCCGAGATCCCTGATCAGGTCGTCGATAAGGGGAAGCGGGTATTGGTTTCGTATTGTCCATTCATTGATCTTCCGATAGTCCTGCACGGGTCGCAGTTTTCCGTCCTTCTTTTTAATGAAAAGAATGACGATGCGTACGGGGACTTTGAGGGACGAATATATCCCTTTTCCACTTGTTCGTCAATAAATTCGTCTAGCGCTGCGTCTTCGACCCTTGTCATCAGGTATACTTTGCAGTCGATTACGTCAGGAACCCCTTTCTTGAACTCAATTGCGTGGTCGCAACTTCGTCTTGGTGGGAACCTTTTTGCTTCTTCTTCGCTGAATACCTTTGTGAATTTTTGGTATTCTTCTGGTATGGTCACTGGTTTGACGTATTGTTTGGCTTCGATCGCAGTTCGACCGCTGATCGTCGCCCATACACTTGTTCTTCTATTGTCGTCACGATTTGTTCCTTTGTCTCCGTGGTGAACATTCGCGACACTTTCTCGTCATTCTTCTCCTCGTTAAGCAGTCTTGCAAGTACTGCTCTTTTGTCTCCTGGATTGATTGATCGGAGTACTATGGGAAGTTGTTTCTCGTCGATGGTGGCATGGCGCCAGCTGAATCTTGGTTCGTAGGTTGCGAGCCAAGGGTATCCCAATAGTATGTCTTCTCTGCCAATGTCTGTGATGAGAAAGCGCATTTCCTTTTGCGTTCCTCCTGTTTCCACTTTGAGCGTGAGGTAATGTGTGATCTGTCCCGCTTTATTAGTGGTATCGTCGATGTTGTAGATGTTTTTGGGCTTATCTAATGCCCGTTGTCCTAGTCCCATCCGTTTTACGAATTGTGGATGAATGAAGTTGTCGGTAGCTCCAGAATCCACTAATGCTTTGATGTCGGCCTTATTGTAACTTGCGCGAATAGACACTGGTACTCTCATAGATCGGTAGCGCATAATGTACACAGAGTTACAACGTACTGCCCTTACCCAGGCCGCCGGGTTCAGGCGTTTCCAAAATCCTGTCCTACCAATTGTTGAAGGACCAGGTTCTTCACTTCTTCGTCATCTCCGGCTACTCCTCGGAGCCATTCCGCTGCCTTTTCTTCTTTAGTTGGCGCGGTCTCGGCTGCTCGTGTTTGTATGTTTCGGTTCTTTCGCGGTTGTCGGCAGTCGCGACTGATGTGCCCCATTTTCTGGCAGTTGTAACACTGCGTTTGACTGTGGTCGCGTTTGAATTGTCTCTGTATGAATCCTCCGCGTGGTGGAAATGGTGGACGTGGTGGATTATCGTTGCGTCTGTAGTTTTGGAGCACATCTTCTGCTCCTGCCAACCGTCCTCGTACTCGATCTGCAGATGTGTCCATTCGGTCATCGTTGTGGAGGGGTGCTAGCAACTTAGCTAATGCTCCTCCTGGAGCTCGTCCTGGTTTGAAGGCGTCAAGATTTCCCCTGACGGTTTGCATGTGAATCCATTTTTGCTGCCTCTTTAGGGCGGATTCCCTCCATTCTTCGTAGTTTCGGGGGTCATCGTGTTGATACATTGTTTCGTACAACCCTCTTGGTAATCCTCTGGTGAAGTACTTGAGCGTTTGCTCAGCGTTGATATTGTACCCTGCGTGTCGAACGAGTTGTTCGAATAGGACAATGTAGTCGTCGATTTTTTGATCCTTCATGTGTATTCCGGCATCTAGCTGTGCCTGTGCTCGTTCCTTGCTAAGAACGTCGCCGAATTGTCGTTGAAAGGCATTGAGCAAGTTCTCCCATAGCCTGTTGTCGAATTGATTGGTCCCCGTGGCTACTTTGTTGACAAGCCATCGACTCGCGGACATGACCCATTGGTTAACCGTATTCCCCTGAATGTAGGTGAGGAACAACATAGCTTTCTGATATTTATTCAGCATGGCTGAATGGTTTGCGTTGACTCCTGCGTAGACCTCCCATTGGAGGATGAAGGACTCGGCCTGTGACCTTTGTCCTGTGAATGTCGGTGGTGGGTTACCGATGAATTTATCGTTTCCCCCTTGATGTACGTTGTGGGCTACTGTAGGCCCTGCTAGAGGTGGTCCCCCTCCTGGCGGTCCTCCTCCTGGCGGTCCTCCACCTGGTGGTCCTCCTCCTGGCTGTCGTAACGGTGGGAACGGCCTATTTTCAGGCGATGGTACCCTGTTGCGATTGAGTCTGAACTCATAAAACATGTTGGTCTCTTCGGGAATGCTTGGTGCATCAGGGACATCTGGTCCCATGGCTCGGTTCACGGCTTCCATGTCTTCTTGTTGTATTTGTTGGACGTGACCTGTCTGTTCGTTAATGACAAGTCTGGGTGGTGACACTTCTGTTTGGGTAGTCATGTAGCTGTATGGTATTCCTCTGATTGGTTCGGGAATATGTAACTCAGCTGTTTGCGCGGCTAGTGCGTCTATCTCTGGTGACTGCACTACAATGTTTTCGGGTTCTGGCGCGTCACTTCGTGGGGTTGGTGACCGTTCACTGATATGGCTTGTCGCTGCCGGTGTGTCTGTTCGTAGTTGGAATTCGGTCCTTGGTGGTTCCGAATCGAGGTGATCTTCTGTTTGTCCGTCGATAGGTCCTTGCCTGTCAATTGGTCGTGCGTCTACCAATGGTATGTTTATGTGTAGATCGTCCGCTGCTGGTCGTGTTGCTTCGAAGTAATTGTTGGTGTTGCTCCACCTGAGTTCGACCCAGCAACAACGTTCTCTGTGAAATACTACGGGATGATACCTTTGCGTGGTAGCTGCTTCCGCGTAGTATCCTGTGTTGTTCTCGTCGCTTCTTCTTGTGTCCGGTACGTGTCGCCACCTCACTCGTCCTACAAGGTATCGAGTGGGTACGTCTCGTTCTCTTGCGTCGATACGATAGGGTACGAAGTCCCAACCGTCTTTGGTATTGAGAGTCGCCACGGCGTTCGGTTTATGGAGAGCTTGGATTTAATGTTACGTGCAAGCTGCATGTGAGCCTGACTTAGGCAACGTAAGGTGAACGCGGTGACTTAGCAACTAGTCGACTCTTGCACAAAGGCAGAGTATCGTCTCAACGCTCGAAGGCGGAGTATCGGAGTATCGTCTCAACGCACAAAGGCGGAGTATCGTCTCAACGCGCGAAGGCGGAGTCTTGTTTCTTGTAAGCAACGCGGCCTGAAAAGGCGAAGGAAGAGAGGATGGCAACGCGGCCTGGAAAGGCGAAGGAAGAGAGGACAAGAGCTTCCTAGATTCGATATGAGAAGTGTACAAGAAATCCAAGCTATCGACCACAACAGTCGATAGCTTCCTTATATAGTACTACGCTGCAATCCGCCTTCGTCAGCGAGACCGCCACTACTACTAAGACCACTCCTCGGCTGGGTAATCGTCCACGTATGATCAGTAAGCGTATCACAAACCCGTCAGTCATCGTATAGTACAGTATCAGTCATCGTTCCGTCATATCATCAGTCATCATACAGTGCATCACCAATCGTCGTACCGTAATAGTCCATTATGCCATGTCCCCTGAGTTATTGGCTTAGGTCAGATACTTGCTATGACCCGGGACGTTACATATGCCATTCGAAACTATCGCTCTTGACTTCATCACTAAATTGCCAATCGCACAGGGATACGATTCAATTCTTACGGTCACAGATCACGACTGTACCAAGGCATCGGTGTTCATTCCTTGTAATGAGGAAATCGATGCGGAAGAAACCGCAGCTTTATACATCAAACACATGTTCATGCGATACGGCCTACCAAACAAAATTATCAGTGATAGAGATCCCAGGTTTGTGTCCAAATTCACAAGGGAACTATGAAAACAATAGTCAAAATATCTCCACTGCATATCACCCTCGTACGGATGGACAATCAGAGCGGACAAATCAATGGCTCGAACAATATCTCCGCTTTTGGGTAAATGAACGACAAGACAATTGGAATCTTTATCTTCCAATAGCAGAATTCACGCATAACAATTGGCCCAATGAGGCCACAGGGCAGTCTCCATTCTTCTTACTGATGGGACATAATCCTCGTGCTGATTGGAATTCTACGCCTAGTCCCTTGCCGCAAGTGGCGTTGCACCTCGATCAATTCAAACAAGCACGGGAACACGCTCAGAAACAGATTATCAAGGCCCAGAAGTCATGGGTATCACATAAAGATACGCCCAAATTCCAGATAGGGGACCGCGTATGGTTAGAAGGGCGTCACCTGAGGACTCACCAGCCAAGCGCCAAGCTTGCGCCCAAGAGACATGGACCCTTCCAGATCATCCAGGTGATGTCCCCAGTCAATTATCAATTGGAATTGCCTACCAAATGGAGCATTCATGACGTCTTTCACATCGATCTTCTCACCCCCTATCGCAAGACTTCCTTTCATGGACCAAATTTCCCAAGACCTCCCCCTGAATTAATCGATGGCGAAGAGGAATATGAAATCGAGAAGATTCTAGACCAACGGCAATTCGGCAGAACAAGGCGCAAACAATTCCTTATCAAATGGAAGGGGTATCCAGACTCGGAGTCACAGTGGGTCAACGCCACTGACGTACATGCCCCTGACGCCTTAGCTGAGTTCAAACGGTCTTTGAATTCATCTCCCTCATGTATAAAGATAGGCCATTCATTGGATGAAGCACATCAGTTCTTCCTTCGTCGAACAATGACCACTTCCCCCACTGCCATCTCCACTACTTCACAAACATCTTACCATCTTCCCAATGTCGTTGCACCCACTTATGCTGAAGTCGCTGCCGCATTCCGATGCATCGAACCAGGGGATGTTATCCCCGAAACCCCTGATGTATGCGGACACGACTCTGGAGGATTGGAGGAAGACCAATCGAGCGTGGAGGAGGGAGTCCCTACTCGCGTCAAGAGTCTCATTATTCCACAAACGCTTATCAAGGTTCCAAGCGTCTCCGACGTCAGTGACGTGGTCCGAGTTTGTGGCCACTGTAAGCAAACCGCCCTGTCATGTCCAGGCCATCCTGACATCGCCGACTCCCACATCCACTACGACTGTGGACAACTCATCCACAACTGCACATGTAATCACGACCCCGTCCGCGTCCCGCCGCCGCCAACGCCTCAATATATCAATGTCGACCCCCCTACCAACGTCATCATGGACCCCTCAACGTCCTGGGGTATTCACATCTGCGCCACCCTCCGAGCCCGGGAAGACGGGTCCGACAAAGAAAATCAAGATCCCCACCAAGTATCGGGATCCCAAGATGAAGGGGTACCACTTGTGCCGCGGAGGGTATGACGAGGAAGAAGAGGTGGTGTGGCAGCGTCAAAAGAAAGCCCTTGCTTCCCTGACTACCGCGGAGGAGGAGTTCCGGCCGAGCGACAACGCGCTCAGGACAAAGCTGACGCCCCCAACGGATTCGAACTAAACATTCCCCCCAGATACATCGCCTTCAGGATGACCATCAACGGTCATGTTACGGTTGCCAAGTACGTCCATGTGATGCCCGGCAACAACCCCATTGTGTACGGATGTATGGAGAAGGGAGGAGAGATCCAACAAGGTGAAGTCCACGCCACTCCTGATTTCGATGCCGTGGATAACAACCGCCACTACGAGCACGACCAGTTGCGCTATTTGCGCCAAGATTATGGTGATCGCCACAGGGTCAACTTGGCCATGGCGCAGATCCCAGATCGGTCATTGTGGGCGGAGGTCCTCCGATACCGTGCTGTCACAAGCCGGTATTCCGAACTCGGTGAGCGGATTACCGCTTTAGAAAATGAACAGTACGTCGTCGGTAACGAGGTCAGGAAGTGCACCCATCGTCTGGAAGAGGCGAATGGGTTGCAACGGATCATGGATCAGGAGGTTAGCATTAGCCGAGGTACGACTATTATCCCTTGGGTTTTCGAACGTGGACGTTCTACCTGAAAAAGGGGTAATGTCACGGTTTGACATCGCTCGGACTACTTATCATCACGTTTACGAGGTCTCGGAGTTCAGGACACTTACTGTACGGTTATGACTATGATAGTAAGCCTCAATTAGTCATGGACACTGACGCGTCGCCGGTACTTGGTTTTACTGGTGTTTCAGGTATTATTAGAACGGACAATGACTCAGTACTAGTATAGTTGTACTAGGGTTTGGATTCGAAGCTGCGCTTTAAAGCCAGCGAGTAACTGTATATAAACTGTAGTGTCAAGACCAAGGCTCTTCAGCTTGGTCTTCTTGAATCATCACCATTCTCGTCTTCTTCCAATCTTTCAATTGAAGCTTACCCTTTGGGTACCCTAGTGTCCATAACCATTGACCTAGTGGCGGTACAACTTCGCTAAGTTGTCAGTGTTATCACGATTCATCCATACTCGCAAACGTCACGTCGCAGAACTGTTCAAGTCGAACAAGCGTTAGGTGATAACGCTACAGTATACCAAAATTTAATTTCTCACACGTCGTGCTGAATACTTATGAGCCCGGCCCTGTTCGTCTGATGGCACATTTGTCACGTACCGACATCGTCTCGCCTTCGGACAACGTCAAGACACGCCGCTGTATGCACGAGCATTGGAAGAATTGCCAAGATTACCCTGAAGCACACAAATGGGTAGGCAAAGACCCAGAGTATGATGAAGAAGAGCAAGTACGCGCCCTTGTGTGGGCTGCAGGAACAGACGAAGAAGACTATATTGGAGAAGGAGAAGCATTGAGGATCGCTC
Organism: Lactarius quietus; assembly: GCA_015025155.1. NCBI lineage: Eukaryota > Fungi > Basidiomycota > Agaricomycetes > Russulales > Russulaceae > Lactarius > Lactarius quietus. Next base: position 70,489 of record WITN01000380.1, on the reverse strand, counting down.
AGCTTGTGAGTGGAATGCTAGTTCATGCAGAACCCTCCAGTGCTGGCACCTCTACTGCAGGACGTATGAAGACCACGTGATTATGTCACGTGCAGTCCCGGGTCACAGTATGTATCTGACCTAATCCATAAGTCATGGGACTTCGGTTGTGGTTCAAGGATGGAAGATTATGGAAGACCATGGTAGGCACGAGGTCGGAGGCGGCATTCCCGATAGCCGAAGGTCTGGACAATTCCCAGTATGGGTCGATTCTGATGGAAGTATTCCGATGCGCTGGTATTGCGCCGAGACATTTGTTATCTAGTTATCTTGTGTTCTGATGTCATTTGTGAGTCATATGGTTGTCTTTATCTCTGACTCATGTGGGGCCGTATGCCTCATGTACTGTATGTTTCATGATAAGCCCTGTGGCTTGATGGATAATTCTCATTGGCAGATTAGGTCGTGAGTCATGTTTACTATAGTTCGAGCTCAGTTAGAATACTGTCTTGGAGTACTATAAGTAGTTGGCAGGGTTCGCCAGTAGTCGTTAGCTTAGTTGTCTTGGACATCCACCTGTATTCCTCTCAGGCATAACCAAGCATTCTTATAGCAGAGTCATTGGTCTTTGTGACTATTCTTCTCTCATTTCTCACTTGTGTCAAGAGTTATCTTCAAGTGACGTCGTATAAGGGGACCATCTGTGGTTATTCGCCCTTCACGAAGTTGTTCCTAGGTTGCAAGCCGTGCGCTTGACTTAGAAGTGGTACAAGGAAAGCCTTCGGGTTCAAGTCGAACCAACGTTTAGTGGAAACGTTACACATTCCTCAAGGAACCCATCCTGCCACCGCCACCGCCTCAAGCTTTGTTCGAGCCAAGCGACAATCCTTGGCACCCATTCGGTCACAGGCTCGAATATGAATGGGCGCACTACCACTACGTTCGACTTCAATCTTCAGCAGATGACATTCAGTGTGGCCTTGACCTTTGGAGAGCAATGGTCAAGAGGTATCACGCTGACAATGACAGCCGTGACGAAGTCCCGTGGAAGAACGCCAAGGAGATGTACGAATCAATCGACTCAATATCGGCTGGCGGACCTGGTTGGACGACTTACGAATTGTCATACAATGGGCCAAAACCCGACAGCGCACCCCCCCAGTGGATGCAAGAGTCCTATGAGCTCAATGTAAGGGATGTCCTTTCTGTTTTCGAGGAACAATTAGCGTCGAGGGAGTTAGATGGTCAATTTGAATACATCCGTATGAAGAGTATGACTCGAACGGTTCTTGGATTTATTCAAACCTTATGTCTGGGAATTGGGCATATCGTGAGGCGGTATGTACTTCCACACATGATATTCATTCATCTGATGCATGGCTCTAGGACACTATTTCTGAAGATGAGAACACACATGGTTCAATGCTCATACCAGTTGTCGCCGGCAGTGACAAGACGACAGTGTCAGTTGCAACCGGGCACCAAGAATATCACCCCGTATATGTATCACTCGGTAACATCACCAACACCGCTCGGCGTGGACATGGGAATGGCGTAGTTGCCATAGCCTTTCTTCCTATCCCAAAGAGTACATAATGTTTAGATTGTCATATTTGTAACACCACTGAGGGGGCCATCTCCAAGCAAGCAGACGCCAACGAAAACAACCCGAATTTCAGCTCTTTTGTCGTCAACTTTATCATAGCTGTCTCGAGTTGGTTTTCACACCACTCAAACCCTACATGACGGAGCCGAAAGTCGTGAAATGCCCGGACGGGCACTTTCGCCGTGCAATTTTTAGTCTTGGGCCATACATAGCTGATTATCCTGAGCAGGTCTGGCTTACCGGCATTGTATCCAAATGGTGTCCAAAGTGAGTTTGCGTCCACTTTTTCAAGCGGTGTTACTGACCCTTTCTTATGTAAGATGTGATGCACAACCAACCAACCTTGATGGCCCAGAAAGCCATCGACGGTCTCACACGAAAACGGACCTCCTAATCAAGACCTTCAGCCCACGTGTTCTCTGGGACGACTTCAGTGTTCGCCACAACATCATGGTACGTATTGCACATTTTTTCTGCACCTTTTTTTTTGTCTGACAAGGTAATCCCACAGCCATTCACATATCCGTTTCCACGTGCTGACATCCACGAACTCTTGGCACCAGATCTCCTCCATCAACTGATCAAGGGCGTATTCAAGGATCATCTAGTCGAATGGGTGCTAGAATATCTACACGTGACACATGGTGAGAAGGTGTCGTTGGAAATTATCGAAGATATTGACCGCCGGTATGACCTTTCTTCTTCGATCCTAGAAAGAGATGATTCACGGGGCGTGTATCGTCTCATTCTAGGATCTCTGCCGTTCCCCCATTCTCTGGTCTTCGCCGGTTCCCAGATGGGCGTGATTATAAACAATGGACAGGCGACGACTCGAAAGCGTTGATGAAGGTAAGTGATGATTATTTTATCAGATCAAGCACGCTAACCATTTCATCGAGGTTTTTCTTGCTGCGATCACAGGATATCTCCCGTCCGTGATGGTTCACTCCATTGCGGCTTTCATGGACGCATGTTACATTACTCGGCGAAATGCCATCAACTCAATCGCTCTCGAACACCTTCGAAACTCCATAGACATGTATCACGAACTACGTTCTGTCTTTGTTCAGGCAGGTGTTCATAACACACTCTCGCTTCCTCGTCAGCACGCCTTAATGCACTTTTACCGTGCAATACATCTCTTCGGGTCCCCTAATGGACTCTGTTCGTCGATCACCGAATCAAAGCACATCGAGACAACGAAGGATACTTGGCGAAGGACCAGTCGATACTACGCTATCTACCAAATGCTCAGGATCCTGTTTCGCATGGCCAAGATGTTGGCACTGCGTCAGTGTTTGCAACGCAATGGGATGTTGCGAGGGTTTTGCCATGGTGCGTCGTCCAAGCCTGGCAATGACATGAAGCTAATGTTGCGAATAGAAGATTCACTGGCAGAGGACCTTGAGGAGAAAGACGGGGCTGCTCCTGGTAAACCAGATTCTGAAGATGTGTCAGAATTCGACGTGCAGCTCGCCATCAAGTTTCGTACATGCACTGTTTTAGTGTGGTCAACTACTCACGCATTAGACTTTCAGAGCCTGGTTATCCATCCCAACTTCACGACCTTGCGGCGCACATCAACCAGCCCAAGTTCCCTCTTACTTTCACACAATTCCTCTACAAGCATCGCCACCCCGAGGAGCCAATTGCTCCATCAACAATTGAGGAATGCCCCGCCTTTGATGGCGCGATCAAGGTCCATCACTCAGCCGTTGCAAGATTTTATGCACCAAGTGATCTGTCCGGATCAGGTGGGCTGCGGCACGAGCGCATTCAATCAATGCCAAACTTCTTTGGCCATCCACGTCGTGACACCATATTTGTTGTCACCAACGACTCACAGCCGGGCATGAAGGGTATGGAAATTGGGCATGTATTGCTCTTTTTTTCTTTCGAGTATCGGCGTGAGAAAATTTCTTGCGCGTTGATCAATTGGTTTGTACATGCTGATGAACGTGATCCGGACACAGGGATGTGGGTCGTGAAGCAGGAATTCGATCGCTGTGGTGAGCCCACAATCGAGGTTATCCATTTAGATTCCATTGCTCGGGCAGCTCATCTTCTCCCCGTCTATGGACAATCACGCGTACCAGAAGAATTTGAGTACCATACTGCACTGGACACTTACAACAGTTTTTTCATCAACCACTACGTCGATCATCATGCCCATGAGTTTATTGGTAGAGATTAGAGTGTATTTGGCAGCATCTATGTAGTTAGCGGACTTAGGGTACAAACATCTGCGTCAGATGAGTGTGTTTCCCGGTTTCTCAGTTTCCAGTTTCTGGAGACTGAGAAAACCGTAAAAAACGTCGAAAACGAATGAAACATCGGAAACAAAAATGCCCATTTACTGATGTTGGTAGTAGTGCATGACTAGAGGCTCACTGTGTGTTGGGATGAGAACGCTTCTGGGGTACTAGGAGCAGAATCACTTGTCTTAAGGGGACGCGATCCGACTCCGAGTCATCCGCGGTTGTTACAGTATAGTGGGTCAATTCAGACGTACTTTCACAGGGCCGAGTGTGAAGCCTACCACAGCCCAGGAACCTTCTAAATGAACTCCTCGTTAATTTTAGTTATTAGCAACGAAAACGGCAAGGCTCTACGCAACGATCAACCCCCTTTACCATACGCAAAGGACACGTTTAGCTAGCCCTTCCGCGTTGTCGGCGTGTCGCCCGCAACGGAATCAACCAAAAAAGTAGCATCCTTTCCATGGCTTGACCCGAATTCCCCCATCCTCGGTCCACGCTGGTTCAAGTTCGGCGCCAGTAACGGCATACTGGAGCGTTTTCATATTCAAAGTTGTCCTGAGGTTGCCCTCTGCTAGTTTCATGAGGGTTATGTAAGAAAGAGTCAGGTCAACCAGCGTCACAACTTAATCACAAGGCGAGGCCCGAGCCTGAGGCCTGAGGGCGAACGTGGCAACAAAACACACCTTTAAGTTTGTCGTCTGGGCCCTGGACAACACTCGGGCTGAAGCTCTCTCGCAACGGCTCGCGATGCGCGATGAGAACGTCGAAGGCATCAAGTGGCTTGCCGCTCAAGCATATTGGAACTCTTCTAGTGTGACCTTCCGTTGTTTCACAGGCTCGTTATGTGATTGTTGTCTTTCCCGTGTTTTCCCTTCCCATCACAAGGATCGGAACTGGAGATTTGGAATTCGACGACGGCTTTGTTCAGCGTCCATTGGTGTGATCAGTACGATGGGTTTGCGAAAGTAAGAGTTGTTGATTGAGTCGATTTGAACGCATTGATCCCAGCCGAGATCGATGACGAGATCGTCCTTTCCCACACCGACATTCCTTTCCATCCACAAGCTTGTCGCAAAAAGTCCTGAATCCCGCTCCATAGTAGTATGAGCAACCTCGATTCCGTCTTTCTGACTGGGAGTCCATCCACATTTGCCTACATCGAATGTTACAATAAAATTATATTGTTGACGATGCCCAAGCCTGCGGCGTATCACACATCTCAAACTCGATTACACCACCGTATGCAATTTGAGAGTGCTTGATAGTTGGCTCATTTACCTCTTTACCGTTAATTCTCAGCGACTTGACGTATAACTTAGTACTTGCACCTGGCGCGATGATGTGTAGTGGCTGGCTTGTAGCAGGCAGTGAATGGTCACTGCGTCAAAGAATGGGCTATTCATAGAGGAGAGATCTTAGTTTCTGCCGCATTAATACTATTCTATCAATACGTACCTTCCAACGACATATTCACCTGACACTGGGTTGACAGGATAGAAGCCAAGGGCACTATAGATGAACCAGCACTCATCTGGCCACAGTCCTCGTTCTGTACATGTTGCACGGTTAATAGCGACTCGGGCACAAACCAGAGCGCGATTGTATTGTAACGCGTACCCCTGAGAGTCCATTCACAGTCCCGTTGTAATCGGTCTGAGCGATCTGGCGGATGCGCATCTGGCCCCTCGAGGCCGCGTCGGCCAATGCATACAGGTATGGAATGTGATGGGAAGGCTTGATCAAGAGTAGTCAGCCCGGCATCAGAATATCACGGCAGCACGTTACCTCGTTCGTGTGGTCGTTGTGCCCTGTAGATGATGAATTGATTTCCATGAAGAGAACTCGAGGAACTCACCGCCATCAAAATGTTCATCCAAGCTCCGCACAAATCTGGCTTTACCCCCTCGAAGTGTGATGAGTTCTTGGACGGCGTGTACAACATCAAACGAGTAGGCCCACTTGTCGCCTTCCGTCCACCCATTGTCTGGTCCTGCCCAGGCACCACTTGCATTGCGCGCCTCCATGAAGCCAGTTGCATTGTTAAAGATGGTGCTAGGAGCGAATGTGGAGCGATTCTGGAAAAAGTGGGAGTCTTGCGACTTTCCCAACAAGCCAGCGAACACTGAGATCGCATAATCGTCATCTGATTGAACATGGTCAGCAAGAGCGGAGTAGTGTTTGTGGGACTGAACAAACAGGCGTAGTCGAGTGTCCGTGACGCGGATTCGGAGTGAACGTCGTCAGCGACCCATCCCCTTGTCGCGTAGAGGCTACTTAAACCTGCACGGACTTCGTAACCGACATTTTCTTGCCTGTCAGAATATCTGCGTTGGTTGTGAGCGTGAATCAGGACCAAATGATCTGTGGGGCTTACGCGGTGGTGCTATCATCAACAGGGGGAACGGTGGCATCCTTATAAACCGCTTCATAGGCCAGTTCCATGTCGAATCCGGTGACCCCCTTCAGCACAGCTTCCGCGATTAATGAATCAGCATGGGTGCCGACCATGATGTTCGTTTCTACAGCCAGTGTTCAAAGGATCTCGGCGATACCTAGACGCTACGAACCGACAATATTCTTCCACATAGGGAGCCATCCTCCCTGTGGCTACATTTAGCGTCACGTCCTAACAGCAGAAATTTATGGGTACCTCCTGGTAATCTTGCAACATACTTTGCACCATGCCAGGTATACGTTCGGGGGCGAAAAGGATCTGCCAGCCCCAAATTGCACGAAAAGTATCCTGCGCATGATACGTCAGATTCAGCCAACGACGGGTAGAGAACGATTACCCAGATCGAGTAGCCAGTATACGAGACACCTTCGTGAACCTTGTCATCGTATCCCGAGTAGTACTGACCGTCCTCGTCTTGTTCATACGGGTACTGAATCGTGGCCGAGTACGTTAACGAAGCATCAAACCAACAGAAAAACGGAAAGATTAGAAACCTGCAAAGTGTGAAACAGCGCGGTGTAAAATATCTCGAGTTGCTCCGAGACCCGCCTTGTATCTGCACCCGGTCTAGTTTCTCTGCCCACGCGGCGCGTGTCGTCCTGGCGGTCTGCTCGAGGGTAGTACCATCCGGTATCTCCTTATCGAGGTTCCTCCGGGCCTGCTCGACAGAAATGAAGGACACGCCGATGCGCACGTCCAAGGTGTGCATATCCTGGGGAAAGACGGCATAGCCTCCCAGCGTGGTACCGTCGCGGGCTGTCTCGTTCGCCCGCACTGTACCGTTCTGTGTCGTCCCAAACGCGACGAATGGCGCGTCAAAGCGCGCGACGAAGTATCCGCTGAAGCCCGAGGCGGGGTTGGGGCCGATGATGAAGTCCTGCCGCTCGGGATTCGAGCCGGTAATCTCGCGTGCGGCGGGGTCGATCGTGATGGTACCGGATGGATACGTGACATTAGACGGGTCGGATGAACCCATCACAGATGCGCGTGTGGCCTCGAGGAACACGTAGGGCGCATGGGTACCCGAGAAGGTGAAGCGGAGGTGGCCGACGCGGGAGGCTACACTGCGAGTGTCAGGTAATGGAGTAATGAGGCAAGAAAAGAAGTTGGGCGCTACGCACTGGCGCTCTGCTCTGCTAGGATGGAGCCTCCTTCGTTCGCATCCATATGCACACGGTAATAGCTCGGCGTCGTGAGCTCGTCCTCATGGCTGAAGTGCATCCCGCGACGTGCGAAGTCGCTCTGGATTGTGCCTGCGCCGGGGACGACTACGACCTGTGCGCTCTCGCCCATCCAGATGGCGGGTTGGTGGGTCCCCTGGAAGCCGTGTATCTTGGTGTCGGTGTAGTTATGTGGCGTGACCGACACATAGTTCTCGCGCGTCTGAGCGACCCAGCGAGTCATGGCAAACGGCGGTGCAGTCGACGGGATCATACCCCCAGAGCCGTTGGGCGAGTCCCCGCCATTCCCAATGAGCCTTTGTGGTACGTGTTATGAAAAGAGTGGGCACGGGAAAGTGTAATCATACGCACGGGTTGACAAGGTCTACGTATTTGCTCTTGGGGTCATTGAACCCGGATGGTGGTGAATAGGCCGCAAGAAAGGACAAGATGAGCAGACAGATACTTGGCCCGAGCAGTCGCCATTGCATATAAATCGAATTTAAATTCAAGAAGGGCAACATCGTCGCAAGACGAAATACGGACAGCGGAGCAGACCTGGACCTGCGGCGTCGTTCAAGTTGGAGTTGTTGCCATTCACGTAATTACTCACGACAGCTTGAATGCGGCATCCAACTGTACAATGAAACTTCCTGATCCATAGGGTATCGTACACAACGAGCAGTACTGTAATGACCCATCGTCTCTCGCATCCAAGCCCAGCTATATCAACTCTGAACCCAGCAGTTCAGCCTACAAGCGACCAGCTCCTGCGCTTCGTCAGCGCCTGCTCTTCGTCCATAAGTCTCGTTCCACGACGACCAGGCGTTCTCGCCGTCATTGCATTCGCCAGCATCCGCGATGCCTGTCGATACAGATGGACCCGCCGTCCTCGGGCGCGCCGCCATATAATACAAAATCCTCGTCCTCCTCTGCGAACTCCAGCGGGAATCCAGCAGCCATGTCATTATCAGCAACAAGGCGAGGAACTACGGAGTCGGCTCACCCCACGACGGACGCGTGCGAAGACACTACAGTAACGCAACCACGACATCCTTGAACTTTCTGGACCGAACGTAACGCGAAGCGAGATATACAAATAGGTAGAGCCGATGTTATGAAGTTGAATAAGTGCATCAGTGGCTAATTCTAAAGGAGAAACGGCCGTCAGTCATCTGCATTCGACGAGCAAACCATAAGACGTACCTCCGGTATCCTGAAAACGGTAATCTCCTGAAGGCCGCGCCCCGTCAGCCACGATACCTAAACAACCTGACTGAACGACGCACCTGTTGTTTGAAGTAGCGCCGGTTCTCTTCGTCGATAAGGACGAGGTTGAGGTAGTAGCGCGCGCTGAACTTTTTGTTCACGTCCCGGAATGTCGGCGTCAGGTCAAACCCGCCGAGGAATAGACGAATTGGGATAGTTTCGCCTGACCGCATATCAATACCTAAGAAAGTGGGGGCAGGCGGGAGAACGAATACCTCGCACTGGCGCGCCGTCCATGATCTCGAACTTTGTGATGGTCTCACTCTCGTTGTACTGGTTTGGCGGCGAGCCGGTGGTCTCGCGACGGATGATTGAGAGCTCCATGTGCTTGATCTTGATGCGCACGAGCAAGAAATAGATCTTCCCGACTATAACGTCCTTTAGATGATATCTGCCACAACATGGTCGCGTCAGGTTCGTATGCGCGCAAGGACGTTCATCAACTTACTTTGATTTATTGTACTCAAATTCGATGTGTAGACAGTCTTCAATGCCGACCTCCATCTTGATAGAGTTGTTGCTATCTGGCGGCATGCGGAAAGAGTGCACCCAGATGTCTCTTTCCTTCACCACATCCGCAAGGCGCCGCGATATCGTTACGCGGATGAAGTACCTAGCATGGATATGTGAAGCAAAGGGGGTATCCAAGAATAGTCAGGGTACGAACCTCAGCTTGACGTTAATGCCTAAGTAGCTTTCGTACTGCTTCTCAACATTTTTGAATTGAAAGTCGAACGTCTGCGCCTGTCGCAGTTCTCCTGGGGCAGCGACCTCTTGGGAGAGAGACAGGAATTCTTGGTGATGACCGCGGTCGTAAAAAAGCTCTGTATCAAGGGCCGACTAAGAGCAAAGTCAAGGGTAGGATGGAACGTATATGCGCACCGATGTTTCCCACAAATTCAACTTTGATCCCATCGTGCGTTGTGCGCTTTCCCTCTCGAACACGAACTGTGACCTGCGTTCTCCTCTCAGAACGACTGGGACTGCCGGAGAGAAAGTGGGGGAAGGGACGCGGCGTACCTGGCCAGAGACTGCCTCACCGTCAAAGTAGACAGGAGACGAAACTGGACGGTCCTTCTCTGTCTTGGTGTCTATCTTCTTCCGGAGGTCCTCGCCGTCAAGCTTGATGTCGATGTCAATCGGGGACGAGAAAAAGAAGGCGGACATAATGAGCTTTCGAGGAAGGATTAATAAGCAGTTCCTGGTGTTGGGAAGATCCTGAGGTTCAAGGAGCGAGGTGTGAGGGAACGCCGGTGGTATGATACCGAGTGGGATTGACGACTGAGTATGGAGCACTGAGCAGAGACCCGGCAGAAGCGGCAGAAAACACCCTTGTCCCCGACCGGGCCGGCGCCTGGCATTGGCATTGAACTCACTGGCACTGGTACGACTCTACCACGGCTCGTTTCCTCATATCGGTATGACAGAGAACGGCTCTGAGAACGGCTCTGAGAACAGGAGTTCCAAGGATGTGAACACGTTAGCTCGGCGCCGTCTCCAGGAGTCCAGCATAGGACGAGAATCTTGAGACATGTCCTTTTGCAGTGGCGGACTATTGAAAGTGGAGGTATGTGGGCCTACATATTTGAGGCTTTTATTTTCTTTCATGCATTTCGTCTATTAATTTACAACTTTTCGTAAGAGGGTACAAGTAGTACTGGAGTCACCGGGAACACGGACAGAAGAGATATTCTTCGCGGGCTAAACGACTCAGTCATCTCTCCGAAGTTAGGCTCGCCAACGATGCCATAAACTCAGCTCGACGTACAAGGCCGCTGCCGGTGAACATTAGAGTGGTGCATCCCCATACCGCAGAGGTGCCGTAAAAGCTTCACGATGACTAGATAGATGGACCAGGACCATTCACATAGGCCCCCAAACCTTTGGGAAATTGGAACAGCTGCCAATGTGATACTGACTCGGAAAGATACGGAGAAGCACCGCATCATGTGCTCTCTGGCGGCTGCGGTGTCATACTAGATTCATTCAAACCGGGCTCATAAAATTTCTGCGCAGCAGAGTATGTGATATTCAAGTTGATCTCATGATAAATTCGTTCTCACACATGCCTAATAGTCTATAAATGGCGTAAAAAACGGGGTGTTTCAACGTAAAAGAGAAGCAGTTTTAGGACCTTGAACGTAGAGTGTGCTTCGTCTCCGATGCATGATGATCGGGACCAGGCTATCCCGCACGGTTATTGTATAGTATATTCGATTACTCATCCCTATCTTCAATGATCTTCTGTGATATTATAAAGGGCCCCGCGTTCGAACTTTCAAGGTCTTGAATCAAGGCTTGAGTCGACCCACGACTGGAACTTTTCTTTCACAGCCAAAGAAATTCAAGTTTACAATCTTAACTGCCTTTCCACGATGTGGCTCCCCCTCGTCAACGCTACTTATCGGATTAAAACGCACAATACACCAACTCATACCTTACCTTGGATAATGCTATCGATGGCACGGTCCTCGTTTTGGCCCATTGAAGGCCGGCAACGATGCTAAGAAGCAAAAGGTTGTATACTACAACATCGTCACATATTTCCCTCCTCATACGTTCCTTGACCTCACAGTGGGTTCTCAGGAACCAAGGCTACACCAGTGGACCCGCGCTGCCAAATAGTCACCCTTCAGTACGAAGGAGATAGGGGTCCCAATGATTTGGGGTTTTTTCTAGCCGAGAAGCCGGTAATTGAGTTATGTCCTTATCTACTCTTATCCCTATCATTCCAGATAGGCCGAGGCAGTGAAATCAAGTATAGCAAACTGGCTTCGACCGTGACGTTGGGAGACAATACGATCGACAACGTCACGTGAGTAACCACAATTGAGTCGATTAGAATGTGAATTGAGCCGCGTACAGGATTCGCTTCACCGAAGGCAGCAGGGATTTGGTTCTGTATGGTGGAGGGTGTGGTACTAGAGTATGATTGCCCTTGTTTCCTTAAGCGTTAATACTGAAAACTGACTGTATTCGTGACAACCAAGGTGGTCCTCAGTAATCGCAATGGGAACCCTTCCGAACAAGCTCGGGGTCTCTGGCAGCAGTGGATTTTCGAAAAAGATTAACGTTGGTTTAGTACAGTAATGAGCCAAAAATAAGTGCGTTCGAGTGGAGCCCCTCAGTATGGTGGATTGTTTGTTGCGATTTTTACAATACAGTAGCCACCCCAAAAAGATGCATCTTTCAACTTGCAGAATGTGTTAAAGGCAACTTGAGAGGCAAAGAAAGATAAGGCGAGGGTGCGAGCATTGTGACAAGCTTCTCATCCATGATGCTGCGGCCTGCACCAACCTCGCCGCTTCCCATCCTGGTGCGATTCGGACGAAGGTCCATGCCATCGACCATCATGCATCATGGGTTTATCGATTGGACTCTACGCCCTCTCTCTGCACGCTCAAAATAATCATATAGTAATAACGCCCCACCCCCACCGACTATTTACAAACACGTAGACGTACTGCCGCGTACAGCGTTCACGTTCTGGAGCTTAAAGTCTCGCCCAGACTTATCCTTCTTCCCACGCTCACGATCAGCCTCCATCTTCTGCCGCTTCTTCGCCATCTCCTTCGCAACCATTTCCGAAAAGTCCTCCCGGCCAGGTCCTTGCCCGGGAACTCCCGCACTCCCGCGCGATTGCGCGTCGTATCGTCTGCGTAGCTCGTCTTCCGAGAGGCCCTCAAGCTCGCTCGCGTCCAACGAAACGTCCACGCCTCCCGCTTTGCGCTGCCGCAGGGGATATGACGAGGGTCAGTTGGTGTAGATCAGGTCGGCGACGTACCTTGGTCCCGCGTTCTTCCCTGAGTACCGGCACAGTCGCGCCAGACACGCCACTGACGTCGTATTCGCGCTCGGAACCCATAAGTCCACGCACGCTTGTTTGCATCTCCGGAAGTACTGAGTACAGCTGTCGGTTTCCGCCCTCGCCTCGTACTGGGGCTGTCGTTGTCTTGCGCAGCTCGAGGAAGTCTGGTGTTTCGAGGCCCGCGGCGACCGTCGATACGACGGAGGCCATGCCTGAGGGCACTGCGAGACCGGATGATGTCTGCATGCCATCGGTGGGGGCAGATTCCGTGGCTTCCTCCTCCCCTCCTCCTCTTCCTCGTCAGATTCCTCCTCTTCCTCATCTAGTGCACATCGTCAAATCAGGCAAGCGAAATAGGTCGGTCTATGCACCTTCTTCAGGCTCAAGCTCTCCCCACAGATTTTTATCGACTGGCTCTCCTACCTGAGGGACTCATCAGCACGAAGCGTAAGGTTACTTGGAACGGACATACTGCCGTATCATTCGTCTTTGGTAAGACACCAAACACATCACCATATAACGGACGATTACACTCGTCCAGTGGTGAGTTTCCCCATCCACCGGGATGGAAACCCCATTGCGCGTGTGACTATCGCATGAGTCATACATTCTCGGGAATTAAAACTATCACGCACCCTTCTGGGATCGGCGCATTCAATCCAGGGATCCGAAGTGTAGGGTAACTTGGCGGAGGACCAAAGCGCTGCATACTAATGAGCCAAGGGGTTGGCGCAAGCGGAGGGATAGACAGGGCCTCAACGAGCTCCGATGAAAGATCGCCGGGCCGTTTTTCATTGAGTGACGTCTCAAACTCTGAAATCTTAACGATCTTAACCCTCGTAATGCAAGCCACGGCTCGTTTCCTCATATCAGTATGACAGAGACGGACCCTGGCAATGCTCTGAGGACAGAAGCTCCAAGATGAAGACGCGTCAGGTCGCGCCGCCTCCAGCACGGGACGAGCATCTTGAGGGATGCACCTTCGGCAGACTCGGACGACCTGCAAGTAGAGGTGTGTGTATGCTGCACATCCTATATATGTGACGTTTCATTTTCCTTTCATGCTTACGTCTATTGATATAAATTTATAAATTTTCATGAGAACTTACAAGTACTACTACAGTAGTACCTGGAGTCGCCGGCAGAGCGCATTTTCTTCGCAGGGGCTAATATATCTCCGAAGGCAGGCTCGCCAACGATGCCAAAGGCTCCACTTGACGCACAAAGGTGTGCTGTGGGTCAACATCACATAGAATGGTGCGTCCCTATGCCTCAGATTTGCCACAAAACACGGTGAAGCCTTTGTCACAAAAGCTTCACCATAAGATAGATGAACCAGTCCGTTCGCACCAGCCCCCGAGCCTTTGTGAAATTGGAACAACTGCCAGTGTGATACTGACTCGGAAAGATACGGAGAAGCACTGCGCGATCATATGCCCTCGGGGTGCAGTGTCTATATGTACTTGGTCCATACAAACCGGGCCCATCAAATTTCTGCGCAGCAGAGTATGTGATATTCAAGTTGACCCCATGATGAATTCGTTCTCTCACACACCTGATAGCTTATGAGCGGCGCTGGATAAGTGTTCCGACGTGAAGGAGAAGCAGCTTTACGACCAACTTGAATGTAGAGTGTGCTTCGTCTTCGATGCACGCGTGACGTCCAGATGAACCATAACGCAAGAACCCATGGCGCAAGAACCCATGGCGCAAGAACCCTCAGATAACAATTCGGGAGCGTTCGTCGAGATTTTGGGGCTAGAATGTGGGCTCGATGCATGCTGACCGAGACCAGGCTATCTCGCACAGTCACTGTATAGTATATTCGATTACTCATTTCCATCTCGTCTATCCTTCAATGATCTTCTGTGATATTATAAAGGGCCCCGCGTTTAAGGCTCTAGTCGACCCACGACTAGAAGTTTTCTTCCTCAGCCAAAGAATTTCAAGTTTACGATCTTAACTGCTTTTCCACGATGTGGCTCCCCCTCCCCAACGCTACCTATCGGATTAAAAACACTTATTACAACAACACATACCTTACCCTGGATAATGCTATCGATGGCACGGCCCTCGTTTTGGCCCAATTGAAGACTGGCAACGATGCTAAGAAGCAAAAGGTTGTATACTACTACATCGTCACATCTTTCCCTCCTTATACGTTCCTTTGACTTGACAGTGGGTTCTCAGGAACCAAGGCTACACGGGTGGACCCGACTGCTGCCAAATAGTCACCCTTCAGTACGAGGGCGATAGGGGTCCCAAACGATTTGGGGTTTTTTATCGCCGATATTCCGGTAATTGAGTTATGTCATTATCTACTCTTATCCCTATCATTCCAGATAGGCCCGAGGCAGTGAAATCAAGTATAGCAAACTGGCTTCGAACGTGATGTTGGCAGACAATATGCTCGACTACGTCACGTGAGCAACCACAACTGACTCACTTTAGGTGAATTGAGCCACGTACAGGATTCGCTTCACCGAAGGGGCAGAGATTTGTTGCTGTATGGAGGAGGTGGTAAAGTATGTTTGCCCTAGTTATCTTTAAAGAAGACTGACTGTACTCGTGACAACTAAGGTGATCCTCGACGATCGCAAGAAGGCCCATAACAGACTCGATGGCCAACAACCTCACAATATCGGACAGCAGTGGTTTTTCGAAAAGATTGACTTCGATTTAGTACAGTAATGAGCCAAAGATAAGTGCGTTCGAGCGGAGCCTCTCAGTATGGTGGATTGTTTGTTGCGATTTTTACAGTATAGTAGCCAACCCCAAAAACATGCATCTTTCAACTGGCAGAATGTGTTAAAGGCAGCTTGAGAGGCAAAGAAAGATAAGGCGAGGAGGGTGTGAGCATTGTGACAAGCTTCTCATCCATGATGCTACGGCTTGCACCAACCTCGCCGCTTCCCATCCTGGTGCGATTCGGACGCACCCGAGAAGGTCTGCCATCGACCATCATGCATCGTTTATCGATCGGACTCTACGCCCTCTCTCTGCACGCTCAAAATAATCATATAGTAATAACGCCCCACCCCCACCGACTATTTACAAGCACGCAGACGTACTGCCGCGTACAGCGTTCACGTTCTAGAACTTAAAGTCCCGCCCAGACTTATCCTTCTTCCCACGCTCACGATCAGCCTCCATCTTCTGCCGCTTCTTTGCCATCTCCTTCGCGACCATTTCCGAAAAGTCCTCCCGGCCAGGTCCTTGCCCAGGCACTCCTGCACTCCCACGCGATTGCGCGTCGTATCGTCTGCGCAGCTCGTCTTCCGAGAGGCCCTCAAGCTCGCTCGCGTCCAACGAAACGTCCACGCCGCCCGCTTTGCGCTGCCGCAGGGGATGTCATGAGGGTCAGTTGGTATAGATCAGGTCAGCGACGTACCTTGGTCCCGCGTTCTTCCCTGAGTACCGGCACAGTCGCGCCAGACACGCCACTGACGTCGTATCCGCGCTCGGAACCCATAAGCCCACGCACGCTTGTTTGCTTCTCCGGAAGTACTGAGTACAGCTGTCGGTTTCCGCTCTCGTCTCGTACTGGCGCCGTCGTTGTCTTGCGCAGCTCGAGGAAGTCTGGTGTTTCGAGTCCTGCGGCGACCGTTGACACAACGGAGGCCATGCCTGAGGGCGTTGCGAGACCGGATGGTGTCTGCATGCCGTCGGTGGGGGCAGCTTCCGTGGCTTCTTCTTCCTCTTCCTCCTCTTCCTCGTCAGATTCTTCCTCTTCTTCATCTAGGGCGCCTCGTCAAATCAGGCAAGAGAAAAAGGTCGGTCTACGCACCTTCTTCAGGCTCAAGCTCTCCCCATAAATTCTTGTCTACTGGCTCTCCTACCTAAGGGAACCATCAGCACAAAGCGCAATGTTAGTTGGAACGCACATACTGCCGTATCATTCGTCTTTGGTAAGACACCGAACACGTCACCATATAAGGGACGGTTGTACTCGTCCAGTGGTGGTTTTCCCCATCCACCGGGATGGAAACCCCATTGCGCGCTGTGACTATCGCATGAGTCATACATTCGTGAATTACAACTATCACGCACCCTTCCGGGATGGGCGCATTTAACCCAGGGATCCGAAGTGTAGGGTAACTTGGCGGAGGACCAAAGCGCTGCATACTAATGAGCCAAGGGGGTGGCGCAAGCGGAGGGATAGACAGGGCCTCAACGAGCTCCGGTGAAAGATCGCCGGGCCGTTTTTCTTTGAGCGAGGTCTCAAACTCTTTACCCTCGTAATACATCTCGCCAAAGCCCGTCAGTGGCGGTTGGTCTGGAATTTGAAGAACGCGTCGTGTAGTTTTTGGTAGTCGATGTCGATTTTGCCCATTTTTGGCTGCACGCGTTCACGGGTCTTCGCTTTGAGAGACATGTTCGCCTCTTTTTCTTTGATGGCATCGCGCTGAGTTGCAATGCCCGTGTCGGCAATGTAAGAAGGGAGTTGGAAAGGAGGTTTTTCGATACCGCGCTTTCCCTGTAGGTAATCACGTTTGGCACTCCAGTGGGCCGGGATGGGGATGGTGTTGCGATAACACTTGAGATGGAGGAGGAGTCGTGGATCTGCGGCTGAGACGTCGGTCCATTCGACGACTTCGGGCTTGGACACGAGCTGCTTGAGTTCAGCAACGGTAAGCCGGTTGAGCTTACGCTGCTTCTTTTTCGAGAGGGGCTTCTTTTCGCCCTCAGCTTCAGAATCTGTCTCGCCAGCGACTTCGTCGTCCGAGTAGATGACCTCGCCTTTGGACGGGTCCTCGGATTTCACCTGTGCGAAAGCTTAAGACGGCGAAAGAAAATAAAATGGGATTGCCTACGCACTGTTGTGTCTTCGGTGTCGAACTGAAAGCGAGAAAATACTTCGGAGAAGGCCTCGAGGGCAGCTCCCTTTAAATCCAACTGCTCAGACACGTACTCAACGTTCTCAGATTCTTGTTGGTGATCCTCTTCCGTCTTGATCACCACTTTTGGCGTCGGAGGCCCATTGCTCTCCTCCTTTGAGGCCGCGTCAGTATGGGGGCGACGAGCTGCGTATGTTGAAAGGACAGCCACGCACCCGCTCAACGACCTTCTTCTGTTTGGCCTTTTGACGTCTGAGTTGGTTCTTGGACTTGACCTTCTTTGATGCGCCGTTGACACCGTTGATGGTCGGAATGCTTTGAATAGCGACGGACATGACTGGTGTGTAATGGCGGGGAGGGGCAAGCGGGGCAACGGGCGACTTTGCCGTGCGCGCGTCCTAATATGTCAAGTCTCGCCACTACCGTCAAGGGAGATGTTAGGCACGTTCCTCTTCTACATTCTCTATTAATTGGCCCTAACGATATCGCATGCTACAGTAATAGGTTTAACAGGTGGAATTGCGACCGGAAAGTCGACAGTGTCTAAACAACTAGTCGCACGTGGCATCCCAGTCATCGATGCAGACGTCCTCGCTCGGGAGGTCGTCAGCCCTGGCACACGAGCTCTCAAGAAAATCGTCGCAACGTTTGGGCCTGAGATATTGAAGGAGGATGGGACCCTTGATCGAGCGAAACTTGGAGAGATCGTATTTCGAGACGAGGAGCAGCGGCGGAAACTCAACGCAATAGTGCACCCTGCCGTCCGCTGGGGAATGGCCATGGGGATTCTCAAGTGTTGGTTGCGTGGAGAGAGGGTGTGCGTTCTGGACGTTCCGTTGCTTATAGAGTCGAAGATACACCGGTGGGTCGGGAAAGTCGTCGTGGTCTACTGGTGCGTTCCCCCTTTTATCAAAAGTGTACTACGCTCATCGTCGACCAGCTCAGCGGAAATACAACTCCAGCGACTCGTGCATCGCGATAATTGCACTCGCGAAGCCGCCCGAACACGGCTGCAAGCACAACTCCCGATCACGGATAAACTGGAGTACGCGGACATTGTGCTGGACAACTCGGGGACGCAGGCGGAGCTGGAGGTTCAGGTGGATGGGTTTGCACGACGATTGTATGTGGATGCAGGGTGGTCGTGGCGGCTGAAATGGCTGATACCGCCGCTGGGGCTGTTTTCTGCGGTGTCGACACTGGTTTGGAGGCGTGTGAAGTAAATACGAGTAGCATAACGTGTACTTGTACAGACACCGCATCTCCTTTCCTTTCCCTCAGACCACGATGACATCCCCGTCGGAGAGAAACGCACTCACAAGAGCCTACAGGACGCCCTGTTCTCAGCAAGACAACCCGCCAAATGGTCCCCCCTTTCGTGCAAAAATTATACGAGTCTGTCTCTCTCTATCTCGTCGGATTCACCTCTTACCTTCTCTTAGGTTGGTGAATGCCCCGAGCACCGACGAACTCATACGATGGTCAGATACCGGTGACTCTTTTTTCGGTGGGTCTCACCTTACAACGGCGTCCTAGGCCCCACACCCACTCTCCTAGTCTTTGAGCATGAGCGCTTTGCAAACGATGTCCTCCCAAGATTTTTCAAGCATCGAAACTTCTCGTCCTTTGTTCGCCAGCTGAACATGTACGGATTTCACAAGATACCTCATCTCCAACAAGGTGTCCTCAAGAGCGATACCGAAACCGAATTTTGGAACTTCGAACATCCCAATTTCCACCGCGGGCAACCCGATCTCCTCTGTCTCGTCACCCGGAAGAACAGCAAAGGTGGCAGCCAGCAGAATACCGAGCTTGCGGACGGTGATGGGCCCATCTCAGGCCAAGGCACCCAAATCTTGGACGTCAACTCCATCGTCAGTGGCATCACCGCCATCAAGCGCCATCAGCAAGCAATCTCCGCCGACCTCAACGAACTCAAGGCTTCCAACCAGCATCTCTGGCAGGAAGCATTGACTGCCCGCGAGAGATACAAGAGCCAGCAAGATACTATTAACCGTATCCTCAAGTTCTTGGCTAGCGTCTTTGGACGTGCGACGGACCGTGATGGGAAGGACGTTGATGGTCACCGCGCACCGACACCACTTGTCCGCCGTAACCAACGCTTACTTATTGGTAACGGCCTGGAGAACAACAAACACAAGGGTGTAGAGGTCGTTGAAGTTGAGGACGATGACAACAAGAGCGTCGCAGAGTCTACACGCACGGATGACCAGACAGACCCACCACGTACGTGGCATTTGCGTATTCCGCTTACCCACCAACGCTCACTCGTTTCTAGTTTCTTTCGCTCATATCGATGCCGCTTCCGTTAAATCCCCTAGTCCTGCAGTGGGATCACCGTCACTTAATTTATCGACACAGTTTCCTGAGCGGAATGGGTTACTCGTGACTCCTTCTACTTGGGCAGATACCTCAGGACCCAATCTCCCCGCGCCATCGCCAATCTCCGCCACCGCCAACAACAACTCCGCTCTCGAACTGCATCGCACGACCTCCCCGACTCAAGATCAGATCATGCAAGCCGCCTTCCAACAGCTCATGCAATCTCCAGGACAAGTGCAGCGCCTCATGCAGCTCATATCCTCAGCTCCCCCAACGGCTCGACCCCTCCCCTAACCTCGCCACACAATCGAGCGCCGGCACGTGGACACCCCGATGTCACTCGACCTCCCACAGCTCTCCCAACTCGCGCTCTATGACGGCACCGGCACCGGCAATGCCGGCGCGCTAACATTCGACGACAAAGACATAATCGGCCCACAATCATCGCAGCTCACCGAAGACGAAGCACGTCTCGCGCACACATACCACGACGCAAGCGACATAGACGCAGACGTGAACGCGCTCCAAGCGAACATCAACGCGCTAATCGAGGACATGGGCCTCGAGCACGAACACGCAGACATACCGGTCGGCCGGCGGGCGTGGAGCCGCCGTCTGCGCCAGCGGATTTCGACTTTGACGCGTTCTTGACGGCGTTTGCGAGCGACCAGGATGGCGCCGCGGTGCAGTTGCCATTGCCGACGCCCGTCGTTGCTGCGGGACGAAAACGCACGTCGGATGTTGCGGAACTCGCGTTGCCTTTGCCTGCATCGGCGTCGTCGTCCCCGGAGCGCGTTGACGCCACGTCTGCGGTCCGCCACGCGCGAAGCGAAACAAGAAGTAAGGAGGGGGGCAGCCGTTTCTACTGTTCCCCCTTCCCCCGTTTCGCCCTTGTTCGTTATCTTGTTGGCGTTGGGCCGCGTTTGCTTTTGTGCTCCCTTGGCAGATTGACAGAACGGGTTATATCGACATCGAAATCGACGTCTGTACCAAAATCACGGACAGACCCGAAGCAAGTTCCGCCTTATTGGCATCATCCATTTACCGCACACATCCTATCTGACATCATCGACGCATCACCGACATCACCACCACCGTGTACTCGTTCATGCAATTCTGTGTATTGTTAAGGAAAGAAGGAACCCCATGATGGGTTCTTTTTCTTTTCTTGTAGACTACTACTGGCGTAGGATGCCTTCTCGGATCTTTAATTAGTATGTACTGTATTCATCTCGTACATTTCTGTACCCGTGCTCCTTGCTTGACATCCAAAATCACATTAAGCATGAACATGATGGAGGAAACTTTCATATACACAAACGACAACAACTGTCATATACAGTAGTAATGCATTATTGTGCCCTCCTACCACCACCGCGAACAGAAAGAGCTGGTATCATCAGGGGTGTAAGTAGATAAAGCCAATTAAATTAAAGACAGGCAAAAGAAAACGACAACACGAGAAAAAAATGCAAATGAAAGAGATAGTGAGGGGGGCGGTCATGAGTTGTGAGGGCCATACATCCGATTCATAAAAGTGTGCAAGGATAGCAGACGGCGAAGAGAGCTATGAACAACAAGCAGGAGAGAGAATAAAGTTAAGCAGCCATTATGGGCGTTAATGCTCTAGTGGGACTTTAGGAGGGAGTGGAGGCGGTGACGACACGGCGATGACGGCACCGCAAATCCGTTCCCGGAGCGCGGGCAATCGAATCCCAGGCGCCGCCCGACCTCGTGCTGCTGCGGAACAGCCCCGCATGTGATTCGTCGATTGCACCGGAGCCCGTAGATGTTCGCCTGGCTAGCGATGTCGGTGTAGTTGCCACAAGCCTAGATCCGACGGTGGCAGATCGATGTACTATGTTGGCGTGGGCGTCGCCGTGGCCATTGGTGGACGCCAACTCGTCCTGCAGTCGCGCGTCTACCTCGGCAGTCTCTTGGATGTACGAAGCCGGTGGGCGGGGCATGAGTGGCGGCGGCGTCTGAGGCGGCGTTTGAGTTTGAGTCTGTGTAGTCGGTACTGCTGGTGCGGTGAGGGCTTTCCGCGGGGACGGCGGAGAATGGCCTTTATGTGGCGGAGAGGGCGGAGGTAACGCTTTGGTCTCTTCACCCTCGTACTTCGCCTTGAGCAGCGCCTTTTCCTCCACTGCGCTCAGAACGCGTGTCGGACCGTTCGAAGGCGGCGCTGGTGGAGAACGCGCGCGTAGTTGGGGTGGGACCGGGAGCCCGGTTGCATCACTGTCGGTGGCGGCGGTTGCCATGGAGGGGGCTGGCTTGAAGTGGAGCCACTGGTACCCGGACGGTTCCCGTCACAGTGTAGTAATCCGCTGGTGGACTGACGGGGGGACTTGCCGAGGGAGGGGGCGAAACTGGTTGCTGTACCTGAGCAGCTGCTCGTTCGCGCGCCTCATAGGCGATGCGGTACCGTTCTTTCTCTGACATGTTTTCTCCTTGTGAATAATCTGCGCTAGGTACCCATGGGGGCGGGAGTTCATCCGGCGCTGAACCGTAGGAAATGTCACTGTCTATCGGGTACGGCCCTGCGGACGCGTCACTTGATGACGCAGTGGGCATGACACCATCGGACGGCCCAAAATTGGCTTCGTGATGCCGTTGGACGGCATTGTTGCGTCATGGTAACGTCTTAACATCTCCTTCTCTTCTGCGGCAGTCGGAAGACGCGAAGACTGTGATGCCGGGGGTTGCATAGGGGGAGGGGGAGAGTTACCAGAAGCGCCCCAACCAGTTTTGTTGACGGTGGTCATCGCATGAGCGTACAGTGCGGCTCCAGCTGAAATGACAGGCGGGCGGCTTGAGCTACTTTGCTGGAAGCTGCGTGACGAGTCGCGTGAGGTACCACGATCGTGTGAAGGTCGGACATCGCCCAAGTCTTGTGCGTAGCTTTGCACGATGCGAGCGTTGTTCTGGGCTTGCGTGAATAAGCGGATCTTCTCTTCTTCCGCGGTGGCCCATCGCTTGGTGTCAACTGGCGGTGGAGGCGAACGGGTAGACGACCGTGGACTGCTTTGGCTAGGGTATTCGTTCGCTGACTATATGTCTGTTAGGTGGATCACCCCAAAGACCGAGTATAGCACACATACCCGAACACTTTCGGAACGATCCAACCCTCCCTGCACGAGGTCAACCTTCGCCTTTGCTTCCTGATATAGCCTGGCCTTCTCCTCTTCAGCAGTTGGCCACTGGTTCTGTTTTGGGGATTGAGATCGAGCAATCGACGTAGAACCGGGAGCATTGATGTGTGGACTGTCGTCTGGAAATTCGTTATCCGTCATATTTGTGATAGTGAACCGGTTTGATGGGGGTATGGCGCTACCCGTGCGAGAGCGCCGCCGGGGCGGAGAACCACTGGCTCGGCTTGTGGTTGAGGCGGCCGCTCATCCGGCTCCGAGCTCGGTCGTGTAACGAAGCCCATCTCATCTGCGACGATGGGAGCACCTGCGCCATTCGGCAACGTATTAATTAGGCGTGAATCCTTTACGTTGCTTTGCGCGGGTGCGAACGGGTGGTTCGATCCCGGAATAGTTGCTGGCTGGATCGGTACCACACGCGGACGCGGGTTCACAGGCGTCACTGTATTGATAGAGAGGACGGGTTGTTGCAGACTCAAACTCGGCGCAATGCCGATACGTCTAGTGGGTGGTGAGATTATGTTAACGAAAGGAAAAAGACAGTTAGCGTACCGGACAGCTTCGGTGGAAACATATCTAAGCGCTCGATGAATGAGCGGGGAATCAACGTGAAGTACTGTGTGGGCTCACCTCGGCCAATTTGACACTATCACCGGAAGCTCCATAATCAGGGGTTTACCGGTGCCCATCAATGCTTTGACGATGAGCACATAGTAATATCGATGTGGCGTGCGGAAGTGAGTGTCGTAGTAGTGTGAGTCTGTGGACCATGGCCGCGAGCTCGGAACGATGAACTTGACCACCGTGCATGGTCACATTAACAGGAACTTTCTGTTCACCGACGATGTTAATCTTGACCTGTGGTGAACTATTTTTGCCAGTGACGTGAGGGCCAGCGCGGAAAATAGTGTTTCTTTGAGTGTAAATTCAAACCCACGCAATATGGTGGTATGCATGCTGTCAGAACGAATCGTCGCAAACACAGCGACACGGTCGCCCGGCCATAACAATTCTGCGACCGGTCGACAGTCAGCATCACCGCGTCTTGGGTGAGGTTGCGGGATTCGTGTTGCTGAAAGACGGGCCACGTGGAATGAAGTTCGTGCTTGTCGATGGTGATGGGAGTTGTGGCAGACAAATGATGGACTTGTTTCGACGGAAGAAGCCCTTTTAGAGAGAGGGGGCGGGGATAAACGCGCGTCACTGACAGGAAAGGGAACACGTACGCCTTGCCTTGCACGCACACCTGACCCACGAGCTCATACTTGATGCCAGCTTGGAAAAGTGGTATATCAGGACGAAGCGCCGAAGGAGCGCACGATGGGACCTACCGCCATTTTCGAGAGCGAGGGTCGGGGGAATGGATTCGGGTACTCGAATGTAGAACGGAATATCTTGCTATACTCGATGTAAGGAACAGGCAAGAGGGGATAAAGGGGGGGCAGGGGGGACTAACGCTTTGCAGCATGCCATACTCCTCGCTTGACTGCCAAAGATTGATGGGACTCTGGCCGACGAAGTCGTAGAACGAGTTTTGGGGGCCGCCGGGAAGTGTCTCGATCTTGCGCAGTTCTATCCGGACGTACTTTGCCTTGACGCCTTGGGGGCCCAAGCGTACTTCAATGGCCTGAGCAGTGTTTCATTAGTCAGGAACCAAGGAGCAAGGTGGAGAGGAATACCGACCCCTTTGACGGCCGCCTGGGGTCGGTCTGGTGCCCCTGGGGGAATGCCAGGATATCCTATGGAAAGAAATGTCATATAGAAGGAAACTTGACGTATAGAAAGGAGTCGGAACGAACCCTGGACAAAGTCGATATTTGGCGGAGGCCGGAGTGTTCTGAGAGAGCATGAGCATGGCAAAGATGTTGAATAGAAGATATACTCACAGCTTGGCCTGAGACATCGATAGTTAGAGCGGAAACTATAGAAGATATTGTAGGATGGGGGGGAGACGTGTTAGAGGGAGAGAGAGAGGATGGATAGAAAGAGAAATGAGGGGAGACAGAGTGATGCGATGCTGTTGCGCCAACTCAGTGTCGCGCCGCGTTCCCGGCCCGGGAACACTCTCGGATCACGAATCTCGAAATCACCGGGCCGAATATTGCCACGCCTGGCTATGACTCGCCGATCATCATCATCATCATCCCATCAAAGCCTTCTTGCTTTTGTCCCTCGGGTTTTGCTTTGGGCGCGGGTGTAGGGTACGTGAGTAGGGTACGTACTACACGCGACAATGACGAAGGACCGTCGCTCCGCAAAGATCGGGGCTCCAGCTCATCACCTGCGTTTATCCACACCAGGCTGGACGCCGTGGGCGCGTGCACCTTTTGTGGTCTCTCTCGTCTGAGGTGACTGGTGACCACTAGACCTCATAGTGACAGGTGGAATGCAACCATTGCGTGTCCAAACTACTGTAATCTCATCGCCGATTAATTCCCGCAGTTCAACGTTCAACGTTCAACTTCTGAATCATGCCTGAAATGACTAGTTCTGTCTCTCGTTTGTCCGCCATATATATTTTGCTTTCGCTCACATCCTGTTTGTACGTGCTTTGATAGCGCTCTATCTCTTGCAACCTGCCCCCACACTCAGTCAAGCGTCGACGATTCTCTACTCGACTACATCCAGCCAAGCATACATCTACGTGGTTCTCTTTTTGATGATCGTTCGCCGATGCGGTGCCCCCCTTCCCCATGCGCGCCCTGGGAATCGACTCTCGGTTTAAGTTAGCCATGCTCGCGGAGTCACCGGGGAGTCGGACGGTATTTATCCTGTCAAAGGCACATCAGTAGTGAACATTCCTATGTCCATAGCCAGGTCGGTAAGTCGATCTTGCGTGGATTCTCGGTGCACTCCCTCTACCGGAAATGTAAGGCATTTAAAGGACATCGCGGCCTCGTGGCAAGGTGCGACATTGCTGTCTTTTTTTCGTCGTTATCAATCTTACGTCGCAAGGAGAGTCGAGCCGACAGCGCTTGTGTTTTGTTTTATCTTTGCAAGTATGCCAGTCCTTCATCCGAACGTGGCAAGTGCCTCTCGAAGCCGACTGTCGGACAGATGGAGTACCTCCCGCTGATCTGATGTTCACGTGCGGCGCTAGCTTGACACCATATCGTGCTCTTGCTTAGCTTTGGATCTCCTTATCCCTCTCCCGATTCCCTCTCTCGATCACGTTTGATATCAAATGAGCTTGGTGATGTCATCGAAAGCACCACTCCAGGTCTTATCCGATAAGTAATGGTGCCTCTTTGTTTCCGCCCCGCCGTTGCATGCACGCACAGAATACCGTGATTTCCTTTCTCCAGACGTATCTTGTCGCTTGGCGTACTAGATATAAAAGGATTCCGAGTTCGAAAGTCCGAACGCAGCGCCGCCTAATAGCACGCCTAACTTACTTAGGACCGGGTGCAGACATATAGCTTGACAGGGTAGACCTCCGGACACCGGGGTGGGGCCGTTGATTATCGATACACCACTTTTCCCACATACAGCATCCACGGTGTTATAGTCCCAGTCTGGCGACACGTTATGTAGGGATGAGCGCTCCTCAGCTCTTATCACGCGTGATCGCATGATTATTAGGTGGCGGCATGGTATGTTGGCCTGGTACCATGGTTCAGTTCGCCACGCGGTGCTGCTACTGGTGCCTTGAAGCTTGATGTCTCTCCAATACGGCAGCGCCACTTTTCGCTCCAATGTAGAGCGCTCAAAGTGTAATTTACTTGCTGTACCGGAAAAGATTATGACTTGACCGCGGATACACTGCCGTGTATCGCAAGTGGGACACACAGCATCCTCCTTTTCTGGCTCAAACGGAAGAAATGGCCAAAGTAAGCCTCGGTCAGGTAGCGCTTTCGCAAATGGCGGCTCCGGATGCTGAGCGCCTTTCGTCTGTCGTGGAATTTACTAAATAGGAGACGGTAACAGGCCACACTCATGCCACTGCACAAGGAAGGCGCTGTAGGCTATTTGACGTTGACAATACGCCATTCGTTGCTGTGTAAGTTACTCAATGTCAGAACCACAGTACAGCGTATTTGACATGGGCCTGTGGCGGCGAGAACGGCGGAGGCGGGAAATCCGAAAAGAAGTGATCCCGAGACGTCTGCAGGGTCGGATTGACAGGACGCCGGGACGTCCTTGCAATAGAGTACAAGGAATTCACTTGTCATGACGATTGGACATTGCTAAATCTTTCCTTGAGGCGCGAGTCGTGCGCCTTGCGGCCAGGTGGGTAAAATCTTTTTGTGATCCGTAATGCCCCGTTGTCCTTCATTTAGCAACATACGGAAGCACAAGCTGCCAAGCAACTAAGTCCGATCAACCCCAATGGACACTTGTTCGTAAGTTAGAGTGGTTGATGTGCAGGGTGCAACGCGGGCCGTTGGTTGGCAAGAGGGATTATCTCACTTGACGTTATCGCAGTGCAGCTCTTGACCATTTTCAAGTAGGTTCTCTCCTCACGGGAGGATAGTGGGGAGCACAGAAATAGGAGAGGGGATAATTCCATTGGTTGTCTTTACGATGCAGAACATGGATGAGCGGGGGAAGAGGGGGTAGTCTAAGTGCGGATAGCAGATAAGGGAACGTCGAAGGCAGCCCTTAAACGTATTTTGAAAACCAGGGAATCAGAGACTGCGCAATGGTATAGCTGAACACCAATTTCGGACCGACGACCAAGATCTAGAGGACACAAAATATCAGCGCACCAGAACGGAGAACGAGAAATAGTTAATAGGCTTACTTTAGGCGTGAGTCCCTTGAAGAGAGCCGTTGCGCCCTCGTCGCGCAACAGTTCCCGCACAATCGTCACACCGCGCGTCTTTGACTCGAAATTCGCGTTCTGGATGCGTGTTTTGATGTGTCGAGCGGTGCCGCGACCGTGATAGACGCTACGGCTCCGGCCACCGAAGCGATGAAGTTCTGCGTCCACGTCGCCTTGCGATAGTCCGATACGCCGAGGACATAATCCTTCGTGACCGCGCTCGCGCCAAAGAGCTACGTGTACGCAGCGTCAGCGTCAGCGCCAAGCGAAGGTGGGATAAGCACAGCCGTGAACGTACCGCGAAGGAGCCGGGCGCATTGCGCGCGACGGTCCAGCCCCAGCCGCGGTAGAGCGTCGTGCCTTCTTCGAGGAAGATGCGCACTACCCGCGGCCGCGAAAAGCCTCCGGGTTGACCTGGCGCTTGATCTTGAGTGCGTCGAGCGGCAGAAGGACGACCTCGCCGATGCCGGTAAGGCTGCCTGCTGTGGCCTGCATCATCATCTTGCCCTTACGCTCGCCGAACGCGTTCGTGAAGTTCGACTTGTAGTGCCGCGTGAGGATGTCGTTGAACCAGGGCTGCCCGCCGAACTTGTAGATCCGCTGCGAGATCTTGTAGCCTGCTGCATACCCGAGGCCTGGGAAGAGCGAGAGTAGCTTGCGCCCTAACGGCGCCGTAGCGTACTCGCGGAAGATGATGGGTGACAGCCCGGAGACCGAGACCTTTGTCCAGTTTAGATCGAGTCATTCACACGATGAGCAACTCCAAAGCTAGAGCAGGTACGGGCCATACCTTGGCTTTGTTACTCATAAGCCGCTTGGCGATGGTGTCGACTGGGTGGAAAATAAGCAACTCGGCGACGCCTACGCTCGTGTAATGGCTGATCAGTGAATGCGCTGTCACTTCCTACGGACAGCGATGCATACCGGAGGTGCCAGACCCGAGGACCCGCGCGGTGCCAGAATCCTTTCCATTGGCAGCAAGCGTGGGTGACATCCTGGGTGGCTTTTAATGGGTGTAGAGGTGGACGTGGTGGACGCTGGGGAGAGCACTTCATGTCAGGTAATTGGAACTTATGTAAGCAATCAGTCACGAGTTCGTGCATTTCTCCGGATTTTATTTAGTTCTGTCCCATTGGGGTGTACATATAGTTGTGGTTCCCCTACGTATACAAAGGTATAAAATAGTATATCATATATGTCTCTGCTTTCTTCCAACATCTTAATATTCTGCCAGAGGTATAGTCTTTCCTAAAAACAAACGCCAATTGAATGTCTGAGTAAACTCGAAATAAACACAACTTACCAACTGTGTGCGGATCCACTCGCTTGGGCCTCCTCCCAAGGAGCTCGACATCATAACTATCGAAGAACGAGTACGAGGCTGCATGATGCAACGATGATAAGTACTTCAGCAAGCGGACGAGCAGAAGAAATAACGACGACGTACGCATGCTGTCATCACCGTCCTCGTCGTCGCTAACGGCCCCATGGATTCTCCTGCCGTCTTCGAGTCGCGCATACCCCCGCATGGTCCACGAACGGCTCGGGCTCTCATTCGCAGCGCGCACGAGCGCGACGAGCACGCGCTGCACCTCTTCGAGGTATCCCTGTAGGGTATCGAGGAAGCGGCGGGTCTGCAGGTGCTTCGACGACGCGCACACGGACAGCCCATCGTCCTTTATGATGTAGCCGAGCCCGTACCCTTCCGGAGTGACGGGCCCGAAGCCGAACAGGCGCAGCGCTGGGTTCCCGCAATTCGACGTGGAAAGGATCGATATGTTCAGCGTCGCCCAGCCGCCGTCACGGAAGATCTCGGGAAGCGCAGGCGTGCTGGATGAGTTGGAGCTGACGTCCGAGCTGGTTTCGAGCTCGCGTTGTAGGAGGCAGTAGAGTGCGTAGAGGTGTCTGGGAGAAGCATCGCATCAGCATGACGGTAGCGAGTTGCAGGGCTCGACCCGTACCGGTCCTGGCCCAGACCCTTTGAACATTCCCTCGTAAGCTCGACATGCCTCTTGCATGCGCGACGAAGCGCAGTGATCTTTTCCTCCGCTGTTGCCTCCGAAAAGAATGTCTGTACGGAAGAAAGGGTAAGCTGCCTTCGTACATTCACAGTGAACTGACCTTGACAAAGTTAACGCTCTCCGCTTGCACGGTCCTGATCGCTTCCGTTCGGCCATGCAAAAACGTCTTGGTCATCGCAGGCTCATAAGTACATTCGATCCTGCCTGATCTCGAAATCGGAGTTGGTCTTCGAATACAGAGGGACGAGACTCGCACGCACCATACATCCCGAAATAGGCTGCCTGGAACGCCATCTGGACAAAGGCGTCCGGGCTAAAGCCATGCGAAGTGATGAATATCTTCCCGTACCCACGGAACTCGAGTGCCGCGACGTCATTCTGGCAGATCAAGTCGCTCAGCCGCGTCTCTGCGAAGCGGATACCTGCGCGCAGCTCCGGTGTGTTCTCGATGGCCCACTCGAGTTTTTTTGGTGCTGAATGTGCTGAGTACATTGCCCGCGTGGATGGCTTCACGGTTTCCAAGTGAAAAAGTGTGGGCGCGGAAGGGTTAATGGAGCGTGCGAGAAGCATAAGGCCTTCAGTAAAGACATCCGCCGCGAAGCTGAGGAACCATGAATAACATGCGGAAAGATGGATCGAGGAGGGTGCTCACCGAAGTACTGTGTGACCGTCGACGCCGGTGTGCTCAAAGTTAATACCCGCTGCGCCGTCAGCGGTGACGATTATCTGTAGCTGCGAAGGAGGTCAGCAACTGATAGGCACGCTGGACCGACTCGCTCCTGACCTTGTCGTACCACCGGTTCGTGCATGTCCCGACCTGCACGCCGCCAACGAGCCTATAAGTACCGCACAAGTAGTTCCCGCAGAGTTCCGCTAGGCCTTCGGGTGATGCGTCGTCTAGGCATACGACGAACAAGGCACGATCGACGACATTGAGGCATGCGGCATTGCTGCGGTCCCGGGAGAGGGTGTCGCGGAGACCAGACCAGATCTTCCGGTTCTCAGTCGTGAGCACGCCGAGAGCGTTCTTGGCAACTCGGTGACCGGGAGCACGTCGGCGTCCGCGACGATCGCCTGGAGGTTACGCAGAATCTCGCGTTCTGACAGGAGAAGGCGATCTTTGTCATCGAGAACGTCAAACCAGTCTGTATTTTGCGGCGCGCTGATCAGCAGCGATGACAGGTGTAGGTGAATAGAAGGCACGCACATAATTGCCCACGCCGAAGGACGACGATGTGAGTGGAATCACGAGTGGTCTCCATCTTACAACCTTGGTCCGTCGGGATACGAGCGGTCCCAAAGAGTTGCTTATACTGATCCATGTCGAGAGGAGTGCCGCGAACGTTGTCTGGTTCAAGGATGCCAGTACGGAGATCGTGAATGAAGCCGAGCGAGGAGATAATGAGGGACGCGGCTCGCGGGAGCTGTGCGCCACGCGAGGGTGTAGGGTCATTCCTTGTGGGAGGTGAGTGAAGAAAGTTGAGAGGAGGGGGTACGAACGCACTCAAGGACGAAAAAGGGGTTGAGATTGAGAACGACTGAGTCGGAATGTTGGAGATAAGCATCATACCTATGCAGTGCTACAAGTGAGAATGCCGACGGCAACGCAAGAGGTTATTACCTGCCGTACCAAAATTCCTCGATGTAACTATGATCTGTGAGCACCTGGTCCTGTGTTGGGGGTATACAACATACCTAGGCTTATTCTTCGCGTACTCAATTAGGGATTGTTGAACTCGCGGCCATCACCGTGTAGGAATGCCTGCACGGCCCTTTTGGTATTCTCGTGCTCCTTTTCGTCCTGTAGCGCCTTGAGAGCGGCGAGATAGCGACGACAAGTATCCTCGAGGGGAGGGATGGGTAAGTTAGGTAGCTGACTTTGATGTGCCCAAGTGCGTGGGGGATTATTAGGTGTTGGTAGAATGGCAGGCATGTGGGTAGATAGATAGTAGTTAGGCTGAATAGATATTGGGTTTAAATACACTAGCGTGGTACAGTACGACGAGCGGGGTGATCCAGACAAAGTAGCTGACCGGATAAACACGGCGCCGCCACTATCAGGTAAGCTATAGAGGAACACGACCAATATGGACGTTGCTACCGTACTCTTCAGAGGACCTCTGATGTATACTCTGCAGGAATTTCTAAGTCGAAAATTACGGGGGGAAACGGGAGCGTTCATGATCGCCCCTTCATATTATCTGTACTTAGGTCGATACAAAGTTACAGCATCTGATTTTGCGTTTCGGTGGCACATAGCTTCTGATATGTGTATTCGAAATGAGAGGAAATGAGATGAAATGCAACATTGGATCAACCTATTGGCCAACTAAACCTTGAAGTGAACACTGACGTCACCACAAAGTGTTGCAGTTTCACAAAGTGTTGCGGTTCCACCCGTGACGGAAGCTGGCATGATCTCGTCATCCGAACGCCGATTTCATAGCCACTTTGTTCTTGGCTTCTCAGACGAAACGGGTTGGCTTATATCAGTTCAACGTACATCCACGATCCTACGAACCTGGGGAGGTGAGGCAGTGAACTGAGAGATGATCGATGACCATAAGCAGGTACATGCACTGCGGCGCCGGTCTACTGCCAGTGTGCATGATTGACTGATTGGACCTTGCAGATTGGCGAGTGGCCTATTTTTGGACGGGTCGCGCCAATCACTTCCATTTCACCTTATCTATCCCAAGTCCTGTCTCACAGGTGTGTGCTCGGCCGAAATTGTCCTCTGGCCGCCCGCGGCACTAGGCCCACCGCCTCTTCCGACAGGAACATGACAGCGATCGATGAGTTCTGGATTTCCTTTTTTAGCGTTTGCCGAGTTGCTCTTGCAGAAAGACCATGTGCGGTATTCACTACTGTACTGCTGCTCGCACTAAATACAAACTGTGGACCCTCAAGCTCAAGGCTTCAGCTTCAAGCTCGAATTTGGTGGATATGATCGCCTTTTCTTTGCGTCGCTCTCACGTCAACGTTACTTTTATATGGGTAAATATAGCCATATGGCTGTGACAGAGCCTCAGGGTTTTTAAACATGCTGGACCCTTCTAACATATTTTATTGTCCCAGTCCTGAACCCTTCAAAAGATGCCAGTACTCGATGGCTTCAATGGGACTCTCCGTGGTGCGCACAAAACCAGGGATCTCTTTCGATCAACGTCAACTCCTTTGTCTTGACAAATGGTGATACATCGGCTTGACTGTGAGCGTTTCCTCATCTACCGTTCGACTTAAACTCAGCCGCGTGCAGCTGATTTTCGGCGCATCCTTACTCAGTTTTGGTGCTATAATTGTAATTTTTATTTTGATCGTGGTACGTTCTATCTCTTCTCAGTTCCGTCTAGTTTGGCGAATCTCTGTGCAGAGAAATCTGCTACGTTATAGAAAGACCTTCCAAATGGTGACTGGAAGCTACTGCGGACTCCCGCTGACATATACATGGTCCGCTCCATGCATGCTTCAATCCTCTCACTTAGTCTAATCCTAGCCACGTCGCAGCTTTCCCTTTTTGTATACGACATTTTGGAGGCCATCGGCGGTACCCTCAATATCCGATGGGCCCAAGATGGGATCGTCACGACAGGCGCATATTGCACGGCACAGGGCATCACTAAGCAAATAGGAGCAGTTGGAGTTGCTTTGACCACTCTCGTATGTTTTATGTATGTTCCATGTATGGTTCTCCTGTACACTGACGCACGACCTACCAGATACTCACCATCCATACATTCACGGCGGCTCTATGGGGAGTAGGAGCCGACGCGCGCTACTTTGCTTTCGGCATTGTTACACTCATATGTCTTTTCGTCCTGCTCTGGGTTGGTATCGGTAATGGAATTCACAAAAACTTCGAGACGCCTACTCCTGTACGTATTTCCAGTATTTCATCTCTGCGATTCTCTGCTGACACATTCTGGCTAGTATTGGTGCTGGATTGGTCCTAAGTACGACGGGGAACGCTTAGCCGGAGAATACATTTGGATGTGGATCGCTTTATTTGCCTCTGTGGTGATGTACATCCCGGTACATCTGTGGATGAAGGGCCACTTGTCGGTTGATGATGAGAAGTGGTACAAATTTCGACTGGTAAAGTCCGACGTTGAGTACTCACAGAGGCGTGCAACCTTGGGAATCCTTTTGTAAGTCCCAGCCATATTTTTTTGCAATGTAGCTCATAATATGTCCAGCTACCCACTGGCGTATTCCCTCATGGTGATCCCACTCTCGGTTTCCCGTTGGCTGCTGTTCAATCACAAGAGCGTATTTCGGCAGCCATTTTTTTCGGCAGTATAATGTTCAACCTTTCCGGTGCCCTCAACGTCCTCCTCTTCCTGAACGTCCGACCTCACCTTCTCCTTTTCTCACCGCCGGAGGAGCCTGGCGAGCCTAGAGTAGAACTTGCAAATTCAAGTACCAGCGCTGCTATATTCTCTGATATGATCAGTCACAGCCCGCAACCAACGTGGACGGGACTCACGGATGACGTGTGAGACAAGGGTTGGAATGTAACTCTAGAAAATACCATAGCGCTGTCTCGAATCAGCCCCAAGTAAAGATAGAAATGCAGATCTAGGGTTCATATGCATTTACCTAAGGTTAGTGGAATCTAACACGCCTGCGTTTTCAGTAACTATAGTTGCTGTGCCACAATACACTAGTAGGAGCTCGAATTATGAAGAGTGATATATTGCGAGGGGAAGATTCAAACAGACTAGCTGGAACATGATCGCGTTAGCTCATTCTGGGAGTGCACTCACAAGAGCACCCTTGGTGGTTGTGTTTTTTGGCTACTATCTAACCTTGCTCGAATACGAGGGGTGTGAGCGTAAACACGGCCATGACTTGAAGTTTGTGCTTTTCTCCGTGCCAAATCGCATCGATAGCTCGTTCAATTCTAGATCTAAGTCACCAAACTGGCTTATCAGGTCCTATTGGAATGAGGCGACTAGTAGCATCAGTTGTCCAGGGGCATGTACACCGAGATCACGGCTAATTCACAGATTCATAAGCCGTAGAATCGTGTTATGCGTTCGAAGGCCACCAGATGACGAAGAGAATAAAGCTACTGTAGTGACACCAGTTCTGAGATCTGAGATCTGACGTGTTGAGAGCTAAGGGTCGGACAAATGTCGGGAGGTGAGATCTGTGAGATGGGGTAAACGCAAGGGGAAAGTAGTGGGAAAGTATCGCTGGAAACAGGACTGCAGTAGCCAGTGGCATGTGTTCGTCACCCCCGCATGACTACAGTAACTTACCCGTGCCAATGCTTTTGATATGACCATACACGACCAAATCGTCCTCAAATCCGATCGACACGTCAACTTGCGTCAACTCGGTACTTTAATGTACTATAATCGTGAGAGCAACACCACCAGCCTGTTCCTGTGGCACAGTACTACAGTACCCGGTCCAGGGGAGCCTGAGAGCGCACCGCCTTTTTTTTTTTGGATGGCTGGTAGGTCACGTCAATCACTGTCATATCACTGCATCACATTTCACCAAGCTTGAAAGTCGCAACCTCATTGCAAAAGGGAGATAATCAGGATGTAACCCTGACTTGGGATGATAAGAAAGCAATGCTGGAACTTGGGATGGGACAGCCTGGCTCGAATTAACGAGCTGTGCATGCAATTAGACCTGCCTATCTGGCACGGTACTGGGACCATGATCGCCGAGTACGTACGGGAATTCCGTTGTTCGAGCGGCTTATTCCACTGTTCCAGCATTGCCTTCTTCATTTCATCCCACCTGGAGCTACGTACGTCCTGATTCTCTTGCTTCTTTGTGATGCACTAGGTTGGGGCGGAACCTCGGAGAGACTGGACCACCACAGAGGTCCAGTGGTCCTTTGGCACCTGGCTCGTGGTGAGTACCTCTTCGACCAAGGTGATCCACGCTTAGATATTCTCGTCTGGCTTCCCGGAGAAAGGCCGCAATGTCATTCGCGGCGCAAACAATCGAGTTGGTTGGACAGCGGAGCAGTTAGCTGAAGTGGCGCAATCAGTGGTACTGAAATATGGAATTTCGCATTTGCAAACCCCTGCTGTATAGCCCCGCCAGTAGCTATCGCATTCTCCATCATTGCGGCGAAACGCTGGTCGAAGCGACAAAGCAGTCGAGGATGACGTCCATTGCTTAGAATGTTTCTGGTGACAATCCTGCTCCTGTTTGTGAGACTGCTAACGTGGAGGCCACTGCCCCTCTAGCCAACCCTGCATGAATATGCAAATCCTCCTCTATTCCGGCGCACTGTGACCGCTTCTGGGTTGCTCAACCTAAAGCCAAATATTGCGATACTGTTGGAGCGCGAGTCTCGGTTGGTCAGCCTTCGGTGCGTTCAGCGCGGTACTGTAATGTAGTACACCAAGCTGGGCCACACCTTGTTCGTCGCACACGATTCAGATGACCCTTGCCAATGTTTTTAATACGACCACACCCTCCAAATCGTCCTCAAATCGACACATCAGAGGAACACGTCAATTCGGTACTGTCTTGTTACTGTAAGAGCAAGGTAAACGCAACTAGCTGGTTCCAGCGACTACGTGCCACAGTGCTGTACCTTTGCTGTACCTGGCCCACCGTCCAGGGGGGTTTGAGCACACCGCCTTTTTCCACAAGTCGCGCCAATCACTATCACATCTCACCAAGCTTGGAAGCTGCTGTTCTCTTTGCCCTGATGCAGTCCATACCTCCCCCTGATCGATGCTCCCAATGACAGCCATAATTTCACCTCGGATCCAAAAAAGAAAAAATTCACTTCGCCGGAGTCGCCCCTGCATAGCGCGTTATACTATTATCTCGTCAAAATTTGACGCTTTTGGCGCTTTTAGCCCTTACATATGTGTTCCTGATTTAATTTTGCATGACAGACGCAATCTTACCACTTTTCCTGCGTGGACGAAAGAGTCACAGCGATACGGACCCTCAAACCCAGACTCAGGCTCAAGGCCTACTAATGCCCCAAGGTTGGTGAATATAAGCGCCTTTTCCTTGTCACTTCTCACGTCAACATCAATTTCATAGTCAATGTCAGACAGCAAATATTGTCGTATGGCTGTGTGCGCCTCTGGGGGGCTTTTACTTAAAAGTGTGAGGACCCAGTATCTCAGCCTCTTCGTCAGGTCGAAGGATGTCAGCACACGACGTCAATGGGACCTTCTGTGATGCGAAACAGAGCCAGCAATCTATTTCAATGGGTGCTCACTCCTCTATCTTGACACATGGTCAGACCATCGGCTTGGCTGTGAGCATTCTCTCATCTGCTACTAGTATCCGTCTTACACTCACCCGTACCCAGTTGACAGTCGAGGCATCCTTCCTCAGCTTAGGTGCTATACTGGTCATTTTCATTTTGATCGTGGTAAGTTCTTTATCTTTTCAGCTCTTCCTTCTAGTTTGCTAAATTTCTTGCAGAAAAACGTTCTACATCATAGAAAGACCTTCCCGAATGGTGACGGAAGCTGCTGCGGACTCCAACTGACATATACATGGTCCGCTCCGTCCTTCAATAACTCACACTTAGTCTGATCCTAGCCACGTCGTAGCTCTCCCTTTTTTTCTACGAAATTTTGGAAGCCATGGGTGGTATCCTCAGTATCCGATGGGCCAACGAAGGGATCGTCACAACCGGCCCATATTGCACAGCACAGGGCATTTTTAAGCAGATCGGTGCACTTGGAGTTGCATTGATCACTCTCGTATGTTTCATGTATGGCTCCTGTGTACACTGACGAACAACCTCCCAGATACTCACCACCCATACATTCACGATGGCTCTATGGCGAGTAGGAGCTGAAGCGCGTTCTTTTGCTTTCGGCATCGTAGCCCTCACCTGCCTTTTCGTCGTGCTCTGGGTTGGTGTCGGTAATGGGATTCACAAAGACTACGAGACGCCTGTTCCTGTACGTATCTCCAGTCTTATCATCTCTGCGAATCTCCGCTGACACCTTCTGGCTAGTATTGGTGCTGGATCGGTCCTAAGTACAACGGGGAACGCTTAGCCGGTGAATACCTTTGGATGTGGATCGCTTTATTTGCCTCTGTGGTGATGTACATCCTGGTACATTTATGGATGAAGGGCCTCTTGTCAGTCGATGATGAGAAATGGTACAAATTTCGCTTGGCAAAGTCCGACGTTGAGTACTCACAGAGGCGTGCAACCTTGGGAATCCTTTTGTAAGTCCCAGCCATATTTGTTGCGAATGCTGCTCATGATCAATCCAGGTACCCACTGGCGTACTCCCTCATAGTGATTCCACTCTCGGTTTCCCGTTGGCTACTGTTCAGTCACAAGAGTGTGCCTTCGGCGGCCACCTTTTTTGGGATGATCATGTTTAACCTTTCTGGTGCCATTAACGTCCTCATCTTCCTGATTGTCCGACCTCACCTTCTCCTCTTCACGCCGCCTGAGGAACTTGGCGAGGCTAAAGTAGAAATTGCAAATCCAAGCACCAGCTCTGCTATACTCTCCAACATGGACAAGTACGATCACAGTCCGCAATCGATGGGGACAGGACTCATGGATGATGTATGAGAAGGTCTGGAATGTAACTGTAGAATATGCCATACTGTAGCGCTGTCTCGCATCAGGCCTAAGTAAAGGAAGGGGGCCGAAACACCGACTTGGATATAAGAATGTCTTTTTGTTTTTTGAACCAATTGTATTAGCGAAGTGCGGGCCCGTTGCCCAGAACGGTCGCAGTCTCCTACAATGCTGGATCGTGTGCTAAGGTGTCCATATTCTACTTGTAGTCGTAAGGTGGGGTGTGTGATAAGTTTGGGTGACCTTTCATAGGCCCCAGGTTTCGCGATCGCACAGGTGGGTATACTGAGGTGTCAGACACCGAGAAGTTCATATGGTGGAATCACTGTATATCTCCCCAAGTTTATCTCTCTGTGTGAATCTCAGTCTGGCTCTGGTTCCACCTCTTTACAGGCTGGTTGCGAGCCTAGAACTTGAACGTATCACTAGGAACACCGTGACTGGCAGCAGCATGTTGTGAACAACGCCTACCAAGACGCTGACTGACATTGACTCAACGTTACGACACGTGATTCCGTGACTTATTGAATTGTTGCGCAGTTGTACGATACAAGTATTCAAAAGGTTCCATTCACAAGTGGATCACGGTTAAAAGTGTGTTGTTGAATTGGGTCACGGATTGACTTATTTAGTACTAAATAAAATGTATATAAGCCCGCATTTTTGAAGGCGAAAGAATTCAGAGTTCTCTCTGTTCACTTTCCTTGCCGTCACAGTCTGTCACATTGTCACAAGGACTGAGTGACGTCAGTGGCACGTGCGACTTACAATACACTGCGCAATCAAGGTAGTCCAAGGTAGACCACAGTTCGTCACGCCCATGACTACCTTTCCAATGCCTTTAATACGACCATTCCTGACCAAATCGTCCTCAAATAATTTAAATTGACCTGTCAACTTGGTACTGTACTACATTCATGAGGCCAATGCCCCAGCTTGTTCCCGTGGCTACAATACTGCTGTACCTGGTCCAGGGGAGCCTGAGCGCACCGCCTTTTTTTGGATGGGTTGCGTCAATTACTGGCACATCACTGCATTAGAATCACATCTCACCAAGCTTAAAAGTTGCAACCTCATTGCAAAAAGGAGGGAATCAGGATGTAACCCTGACTTTGGGATGAATGAAGAAAGCAGTGCCAGGCCATTAGAACAATACGGCTCGAATCAATGAGCTGTGCATACAATTGGACAAACTGGCCTGTACTGGGACCATGATTGCTGAGTACGCACAGGAATTCCATTGTTCAAGCACAGTTATCCCACTGTTCCAGCATTGCATTCATCTCATCCCACCTGGAGCTACGTCTTGATTCTCTTGCTCCTTTGTGATAAACCACATAGGTCTAGTGTTCCTTCAACACCTGGATCGTGGTGAATACCTCTTTGTCCAAGGCAATCCATGCCTAGATATTCTCATTTGGCTTCCTGGAGAAAGGCCGCAATGTCATTCACGGTGTAGACAATTGAGTTGGTTGGATAGGTGGTGCAGTTAGTGAGGTGGCGCAGTCAGTGGTACTGAAATATGGAAGTTTGCATTTGCAAACTCTTGCTGTATAGCACTGCAGTAGCTATCGCATTCTCCATCAATGCAGTGAAATGCTGGTCGAAGCGATCGAGGGTGACTTCCATCGCTTGGAAGGTTTCTGGTGACGGTCCAGTTTCCTGCTTGTAACTACGAGGACTTGAGGCCGCTGCTCCTCCAGCCAAACCCACATGAATATACAATTCTCCTCCATTCCGGTGCACTGTGACTGCTTCTGGGTTGCTCAACTTAAGCCAAATGTCGGAATGCTGTTGGAGTGCAAGGCTTGGCTGATCAGCCTTCCAATTGGCGTGTTCAACGCAGTACTGTACTGTAGTAAGTTACACCAAGCTTGGTCCAAGGGAGTCTGATTACACTGCCTTTTTTGGATAGGTGGTGCCAATCACCAGAAATCAATGCATCACATGTACCACATCTCACCAAGCTTGGAAGTTGCTGTCCTCTTTGCCATGATGCAGTCCAGATGACCCCCAGATTGAGGCTCCCAATGACAGCCGTAATTTCCAAGACAATTTCACCTTGCTGTTGGAGTTGCCACTGCAAGGCGTGCAAAATCTCTTGAACATTTTTACTCTTTTGGCCCTTGCATACGTGTTCCTCCTGACTTGCTCTTGCATGACAGACGCAATCTTACAGCTTTTCCTGCATGAATGAAAGAGTGATACGGACCCTCAAGCCCAAACTCAAGGCCTCTAATGCCCTGAGGTTGGTGAATATAAGCGCTCTTTCACTTGTCACTCTCACATCAACAACAATTGACAGTTTCATAGTCAATATCGTACAACAACTGATTCAGAAAACAAAGAAAATCATACAGCAAATATTGTCTTATGGCAGTGTGCGCCCCTGGGGGGCTCTTACTTAAAAATGTGAGGACTGGGTATAATTTATCTGAGCTCTCAGCCTCTTCTTCAGGTTGAAGCATGTCAGCACTCGACGTCAACGGGACTTTCTGTGATGCTTAACAGAGCCAGCCTATTTCAATAGGTGCTCACTCCACCATCTTGACAAATGGTCAGACCATCGGCTTGGCTGTGAGCATTCTCTCATCTACTATCCGTCCTACACTCACCCATACGCAGTTGACAGTTGAGGCATCCTTCCTCAGCTTAGGTGCTATACTGGTCATTTTCATTTTGATTGTGGTAAGTTCTATCTCTTTTCAGCTCTTCCATCTATTTTGCTAAATTTCTTGCAGAAAAATGTTCTACACTATAGAAAGACCTTCCTGAATGGTGACTGGAAGCTGCTGCGGACTCCTGCTGACATATACATGGTCCGCTCCATCCTTCAATAATTCACACTTAGTCTGATCCTAGCCATGTCATAGCTCTCCCTCTTTGTGTATGACATTTTGGAAGCCATTGGCCATATCCTCAGCATCTGATGGGCCCAAGATGGGATCATCACAACTGGCCCATATTGCACAACACAAGGCATTATTAAGCAGATCGGAGCAGTTGGAGTTGCATTGATCACTCTCGTATGTTCCATGTATGGCTCCTCTGTATACTGACGCACAACCTCTCAGATACTCACCATCCATACATTCACGATGGCTCTATGGCGAGTAGGAGTTGAAGCATGTTCTTTTGCTTTCAGCATCATAGCCCTCACATGCCTGTTCATCGTGCTCTGGGTTGGTATCAGTAATGGAATTCACAAAGACTTCGAGTCACCTGCTCCTGTACGTATCTCCAGTCTTCTCATCTATGCGATTCTCCGCTGACACCTTCTGGCTAGTATTGGTGCTGGATCGGTTCTAAGTACAATGGGGAATGCTTAGCCGGTGAATACCTTTGGATGTGGACTGCTCTATTCGCCACTGTCGTGATGTACGTCCCCCTGCACTTCTGGATGAGGCCATTTGTTGGTCGATGATGAGAAATGGTACAAATTTCGCTTGGTAAAGTCTGACGTTGAGTACTCACAGAGGTGTGCGACATTGGGACTCCTTTTGTAAGTCCCAGCCATATTTGTTGCAACTGTTGCTCATAATCAATCCAGGTACCCACTGGCGTACTCCCTCGTAGTGATTCCACTCTCTGTTTCCCGTTGGCTCTTATTCATTCACAAGAATGAGCCTTCGGCAGCCACCTTTTTCGGGATGATCATGTTTAACCTTTCTGGTGCCATTAACATCCTCATCTTCCTGATTGTCTGACCTCACCTTCTCCTCTTCACACCTCCTGAGGAACTTGGCGAGGCTAAAGCAGAAACTGAAAATCCAAGCACCACCTCTGCTATATGTAGCGCAGCAACCAGCGCAGCTAACAGAGTTACGGAGTCTCACCTTGTAAAGGTGTTGAGACTGGTAGAGAGGTTTGTAGAGTGTATAGCTCAAGTGTGCATAGAGTGAACGACTTATATTCTTAGAGGGGCTCTACTCCCCTCATTTATAGGAAAACCAGTCCCTATGGTCCCACCATGTCCATTACTTGATAAGTGATGATGTTACGCTCGAGCATGGCGTCATAACTAAGGGATGAATAATCCCATTACTGATGATTACTGATCGTTGTACTAGGATTTGTGATGGTTTGTAAATGTGTTAGTCATGGCCATTGTAGGATTAGCAAGCGTATTAGGATTAGTAAAGTGTAGTAGGATGGATACTTAAGAAGCTGCAGAATGGTTTGTATTCTGCAGCTTGGATTTCTTGTAACTCTCTCGACTCAGTGGTATCCAAGGCTTCATTTCCTGTCTTCACTTGCTAAAGGCATTCAGGCCTCGACCAACCGAATAACCGACAAAAGACAACATCTTGGCCTTCACGCCTGAAGTAACTCAAGCTCTGCCTTTGCACGTTGAGACGACACTCAGCCTTCGTGCTTGAGTATAGCAGCCGCTAAGTCATCGCATTCACTCCACGTCACCTAAGTCAGGCTCACGTGCACCTCGCATGTAACAGATGAGTAAAGGTGTCCACAATATTGCATTTTCAGTGACGCCTGATGTGAAACACCCCAGAAGTCTTCAATATCACCACGCGTGATACTGATTAGACTTGCGCCCTCCATATTGGAGTTGTGCCCACTTTGTGCATAACGGAACACCCTAATATGGTAATCATATGTATGATACTACTGTAATGTCGTAACTGCTATAGATAAGATATGTATGTACTTATTACATTCAACACTCCCCCTTGCTAAGTATACCATGTATGTACTGAGCAAAGTAATATAGTACAGTAGAGATTTATTGATGACAGCAATCAAAGGATCATTTGTGTATTACTCGAAGATTCACTTTGCGCATGAAGCCTATAGCTTCATCATGTCATCGGTGTTTGTTGAGAGAGAAAGAGTTGCGTGAAGAAGATTTGGACTAAGGCTGAACTTTTGGTAAAGCTCGATCTTTTCCACTTCTCTGCGAGTGTGCCATGCAAAGGCATTACTCAACACATCTTCTAAAATTATCGGGTCTGACTTGGATGCATAGGTATGCCATCTGAATGTCAGGCTCTTCCAAGATCTATGCGACAATTTCGTTCTCTATCTAGGATGAGTAAAACTCAAGTCCTAGTTGTTCCCTAAATTTAAGAAACTTTATGCGTCTCAGATTCTTAGTAAATAAATCGCGGGGTTCTCAGCTCCTTCGATGAACAATAGTTCAATCTCCTTTAAGCGAATGACCTTGCGAATGTAGTGGTAGCGTAGGTCTATATGTTTTA
Organism: Lactarius quietus; assembly: GCA_015025155.1. NCBI lineage: Eukaryota > Fungi > Basidiomycota > Agaricomycetes > Russulales > Russulaceae > Lactarius > Lactarius quietus. Next base: position 27,065 of record WITN01000380.1, on the reverse strand, counting down.
TTTGCTTTTCCTGTACAGGATTAGAAGCAAGGAATATGGAGCCTTGATTATCTCTGCATAATGGAATTGGTGCTAAGGATATTCCAATCTCTTCAAAGAGATATCTAATCCAGACCAATTGTCTACTCGTATCTGAAATAGACATGTATTCTGCTTCTGTGGAAGACAGGCAATTGACTTCTGTGCTCTGGAATTCCAACAGAATACTCCATTAGCTAATTTAACTAAGTAGCCTGTCATAGACTTTCTCGTTGTTGGGTCAGAAGCCCAATCAGAGTCCGCATATGCTAATAAACCCCCATTGCTTTTGCCATTATAGACTAAAGCATAACTAGAAGTACCAATGAGATAGCGGCAAATATATAGTGCCCTATTCAAATGGTCTTGCATGGGGTTTGCAGCATACTGCGCAAGTTTCGTCACTGCATAGGCAATATCTGGTCGAGTTCCAATCATTATGTATAGGAGTGATCCTATCACTTGTTGGAATGACGCGCGAATTTCTGGGTCTGGTGAACCTTTATTGGGTACTGGTTGATACCCTTCAGGTAGTGGTGTGGGGACTGCTTTCGCATTCATGAGTTTAAAACGCTGCAGCACTTTATGTAGATAATCTACTTGATCAACAAGGATTTGACCCTTGGATTTAATAATGCGCATGCGTAAGAACTCTTGGGTATCACCAAGGTCACGACATTCCCAGATTTTCATAAAGTGTTCCTTTAGAGAACTAATGTCTAATTTGTTCTTTCCAAGGAATAGAACATCATCGACATATACTATCACTACAATGGTTTTATCTGCGTTAACAAATAAACCTGAGTCTGATAGTAAACGTGTGCTCCTAACGTAGCCATGGATTTATCAAGCGCTTTCCACCATGCTAAAGCAGCTTGTTTTAGTCCATATATAGCACACTTTAAACCATCACTTTATTTTTCTGGCGGGGTTTTTTAAACCCTTCAGGTTGTTCCATATATAGTTCCTCATCAAGTTCACCATATAGGAAGGCTGTTTTGACTCTAATCCGGAGATGTGCCAATCTTTTAACGCTGCAAGCGCTAACATCATCCGAACAGTCTCAAACCTACCATGGGTGAGAATATTTTGTCATAATCAATGCCTTCAACCTGAGAGAAGCCTTTGGCTACAAGCCTGGCTTTCTTCCGGCCATCTGACTTTAAGTCAAATACCCATCAATTTCTGATGACCTTTCTGCCTTTTGGGGGTCAACAAGTTCAAAGACTTTGCGTTTGCGAAGAGACTCTAACTCTTCACGACATGCTTTACGCCACTCCTCCTGTATATCACTTGGCATTTTTAGAATGTCCCTAAAGGTCCATTCACGTATATTGGAGGTATCAGGTGATTCCAGATCTAGCGGTGAAATTGCTTTGGCAAGCAATAGATCCAGGAATTTGACTCCCCCTTCCTGAGCAAGGTGGGTCAGCAATTGCTGATCTACTTCATCCTCTGAGTCGTGCGAAGAGTCACTCTTAGTGCTTGGAGGATCAGGCTCAATTTGCTCAGGAATTCCTCCTGGAATCGGCTGATCTTGGCATGAATGCTGCCAAGAGCTACCTGGCTGATTTGTTACCAATTTTCGCCAAGTACGACTTCGCTCAATGTCTGCTAGTGTTTTACTAGGAAGTTTATCTCCATAGACATTTTCAGGAAGAGTAGTTGTTTTCCTCAAACATCCAGATCTCCTTGGCTCAAATGGAGGAGGTACAGGATCTGGTACAGGAGGTGGAGCTTGTGGCTCATCAGGCTGAACAGCAGCCTCAGGTTCATCTGGAACCTGATCAACCCCGTCAGGTTGTCGAGCATGTCTCCCTTTGAGAAGCTCAGGAAGTGGTGAGTCAAGATCACCAGGAGTGGTGTCTTCAGACGTATCAATGGGTGGTTGATTAGATGGTGATTTATTCAATTGGGTTGTTCCCCTTGTTCTACTGTCTTTTGGTCTGGTAGTACAATTAGGAAATAACATTTCATCAAACAGAGCTTTGTCGGAATAGAATACGGTATTATGGTGACACATAAAGGCATCGCCTTTCATTCCAGAAGGTCTACCTAAGTAGATCATAAGCTTGCTTTTGGGGGATAATTTGTTTATATGCTGAGCTTCTGGGATGTGCACATAAGCACTGCATCCAAACACTCTGAGATGTGAAATGTCTGGAATTTCATCATTTAATAGAAAATATGGTGTTTGCCATTCAAGGCGACTCATAGGTGTTCTATTATAACAATGTACAGCATGTAATACTGCAAATTCCCACCAAGATTGTGGTATACAAGCATCAAGTCGTATTGACTGTGCTTTGTCCATTATAGTGCGCATAAAGTGTTCAGCACGTCCATTTTGTTGTGGTGTGTGAGGTACACTTTGTAGCACTGTAATGCCATCATCCTTTAAAGTTTCAAGGAACACATCTGATTTGTATTCACCGCCGGCATTGGACATCCACTCTTTTATGGTAGTATTAAATTGATTTTTAATCAACGCTAACCATTGTTTAAGTGTGGCAATAGCCAAGGCTTTGTTGCGTAAGAGTGATACCCATGCATATGAAGTATAATCGTCTAGGAAGATGATAAAATACTTATATTTATGATATGATGGGATAGGGAAGCTTTTTAGATCGGAATGAACACGACTAAAAGGAGCTTTAGCCCTAGTATCAGATGGTGGATGAGAAGCTGCAGGAATTTTGCCTTGCGCACATCCTGGACAAATACCATCAGTGGTAGGAATTGTAATTCCTTCAGGAAAACCCTTTGTATAATCTTTAGCATGTCTTAGAACCTCTTTGGATGGGTGTCCGAGGCGACAATGCATTAGATCATAATCTACTTTGTAAATCAGTGGCATTTCTGCTGACTGTGCTTTTACTTCAATAGATTGTGCATCTAGCCAATATAACAGATGTCCACTTAGAATGGGTTTATATTGGACAAACAATTGTACTTTATGGTATAAGGTAATATGTTGTGCATTGCCCATTACACGGATACCTTGTTGTAAGAATGCTCCCATAGAAAGCAACTGCATTGTCATTTTAGGTATATAAAGGACTGGATGTACTCTAGTAGTTACTAATGCATCATTTATATAGTGCTTTAAAAGCACTGTTCCAGATCCTTCTACATAGATAGTATTAGACACAGTTCTAACCGGTATCCGGTCAGATTCTTCTGCTGGCTCATACTCAATGAAGTCACTAATTCTATTAGTGAAGTGTGCTGAAGCTCCTGAGTCTAATAACCACATGGAGCTTACTTTTCTTGACACTTAGCACACTGTGTGAAGTATTGATCATGCTCGCATTTTAAAACATCCAGTGCACCGATATTCATACTGTACAATGGAAACACTACAGACGGTACATTTTTATTTTTACAACTTGGTATCCTTATACTTCTTAGTAAGAGGTCCAAGGCTGTCTGATCAGCCATGGGATAGCCATGGCTTACATAATTGATACTCCAACCGATGCTTAGAGTCTTAAATCATTGATACTCCAGCTGATGTCGGCCGACGCATGAGATTCTTCATGTTTCATACTCCAGCCGACGTCGGCTGAAAAAGCGGGCAGTCTGCCAGCCTTATTTGATGGGAAACAATGATAGAAGAGTGTAGGCGATATGAAGGATGGACAGGCGGGCCACCCGACACCCATATATGGCTGGATGTGATACTTCAGCTGATGTTGGCTGAAAAAGCGGGTGTTACGTGCGAGGTGCACGTGAGCCTGACTTAGGCAATAGACGATGAACGCAGTGACTTAGTGACAGTCTTGTCTCAAGCACAAAGGCTGAGTAATCGTCTCAACGCACGAAGGTGGAGTTCTGTGACAGTTGATCGTCCATTATCGGGGTGTTCCCACGGAGTATAAGAAGCACGAATCGAGTCTAGATTCCACGAGTCGAGAAGATAACAAGAACTTCAAGCTGTCAACCACATCAGTCGACAGCTCCCTTATAACCGTAGAAGAGACGCCACTACTACTAGTAACATTGTACAACATTTTAGTAACCACTACAAATCATCAGTCAGCAGCTCACTAAGAATGTATAGTACATGAGTCATAACAGAGCTCCATCAGTCATCGCATCGTATAGTACAGTAAGCAGTCATCGTCATCGCATCATACAGTAAGCCTCTGGAGTTATGTGATAGTCTGGTAGTTAGTCCGAACGTGACATTACCCTCTTCACAAGGGTGAGCGCCCATGCTCAACTACCCAATTAGTAACCGCAGTGAGTCCAACATCTGTCTCATGCTCGTCTCGTACCCTCTGCAAAGCATGAGCCCTTCCAAGTCTGCGTGCCGAATGTCTTGCTCGGTCGACATGAACAAACACGTCGTCTTCAAGCCGTTTGATGGCCGCTTCCAATTCTTCAATAACTTCCTGGGACGCGTGGTAGCGTCGCACCTTGGCCTGTAGGGAAATATCCCCGAGCCTGGCGAGAGCTTTGTCTACCTGTTGCTTTCCCCGGAAGTCAGCGCGGAAGTACTTGAGCTCGTCGCGGTTGTACTCAGCTGGGGGCCCCATATCCCGACATGGCTCCGCGTGGATGTCTCCCCTATAGATGGGCTCGTACCGCCCCATGGTCCCGAAGACCTCTGGGTTGTCGAGCATGCGTACGCGAATGTACCTAGCTGGGACTCGTCGTCCCTCGTGTTCAATGACCATGGGCACCCAGTTCATGCCATTGTTGAGGGTGAACCCTGAGGGGGTAGGCGATACGGCACGGACAGGGCGCCTCGTCGCATTCGTTCGGCGTGTAGTGAGGGGTGACGGTATTGGGGCGTCGCTGTAGGGTAGGATCCCCCGGGCGGTGTAACCGGTCTCCACCATCGGTCCATAGACGACAGCAACTGGCGATGCTCCTCTCGCATCATCAGCGGCTTCGTCGGCAGATTCGTCATCAACCCTTGTGATGGGTGGTGGTATGTATTGGGGTGCGCAGTGGCAGTAGTTGGGCGGGTTGTCACACCTGGTGCAGACAACCCTGGCTTCATAGTATGACTCGTTGGCCTCGGAGGAGTCGTCGCTGTCGTAGCGATTGACGGCGGTAGTGGATGTGGCAGCGGTGGAGGGCTGGAGGATACTCGCCTCGTCAGCAATTGTACCCTCATCCATCGTTCCCTCGCCGTCCTCTTCACTATCTGATCCAGTCGCCATGACTGCATCACCTCTCTCATGAGTCTGGTCTCCTCCCTCATCGTCCTCCACTCGGCCGCTTGCGGGTGTGGGGAATCGCCGGCGAGCCTCGGCCAGGTCTCGCTCTTGTTGTTCTCGTTCTCTGCGGTCTTGTTTGGCGACGGTCCGCACTTGTTCCACTGCTGAGCAGAAGGGGTCATCCACGTTGTTGTTGGAGTCGTAGGTGGCGAGGGCGTCGACATGAGGGAAGTCAATGGTGATGGTGGTGAGTGGGACATTGGCCATTGTAGTGTGGGGTACTGAGGTAGTTCGCTTTGTTGATCCTGCTTTTATGTGAATTTCAGCCTGTGGGTTAGACTGTTTGAATTTCCTTATCTCTTCGTCCGCATGCACATCGTCCCATGCGACCCACTGGTTATCTGAGTCGGAGTATCCTTTCCACTTGATGAGGTATTGGAGTTTACGCCCCCGTCCTCGTCTTCGCGAGTCTAGTACCTTTTCAACTTCGTATTCTTCCACGCTGTCTACCAACTCTGGTGGTGGGCGCTGATAGTTGACGCCGTGAGTCACCGTTTCTTTGTAAGGTGTGAGAAGATCTATGTGGAAGACATCATGGATGCTCCACTGCATGGGAAGTTCTAGGCGGTAGTTGACGGGAGACATCACCTGTTTGATTGTAAATGGTCCGTGTCTCCTGGGCGCAAGCTTTGCGGTTGGCTGGTTGGTTCGTAAGTGGCGTCCTTCCAGCCAAACCTTGTCTCCTATCTGATATTGAGGAGTGTCACGGTGTTTGACCCATGACTGTTGCGCCTTTCGCATTTGTCCTTGCGCTTGTTGTCTTATCTCCTTTAGTTGTTTCAGTCTTGCCTCGACTTGTGGTATTGGTGAGGTCTTATCTATCCAATTAGTGCGTGGGTGATACCCCATCAGCAATCTAAATGGAGATTCGCGTGTGGACTCGTTAGTCCAATTGTTATGTGCGAACTCGGCTAGCGCGAGATACTCAGCCCAGTTATCCTGTCTTTCATTAACCCAGAAGCGGAGATATTGCTCCAGCCATTGATTGTTCTGTTTGGACTGCCCATCGGTTCGCGGGTGATAGGCGGTGGAAATGTTCTGTTGGATTCCCAAGAGTCAGCACAGTTCTCTTGTGAATTTTGACGCGAACCGGGGGTCTTGATCGCTAATGATTTTTGATGGTAGTCCAAATCTTGCCACTACGTGCTTCGCATAGAGGATGGCCGTCTCTTCTCCTGATATTTCTTCTTTGCAGGGTATGAATATGGATGCTTTTGTACAGTCGTGATCAGTGACTGTGAGTATTGAGTCATATCCTCGTGACTCAGGTAGTTTAGTAATGAAATCGAGTGCCACCACTTTGAACGGTGTTGCTTCCACTTTTGGGAATATTGGTTGTAGTGGCGCCTTTGTCATATGCGTATTGACCTTGCACCATTGACATTCGGCACATCCCCTAACGTAGTCGGTGACGTTTTGTTTCATCGTGGGCCACCAGTAGTGTTGTTCGATTAGTTGTGTCGTTTGATTTATTCCTGGATGGCCATGAATAGGCGGATCATGATGTGCAGAGATTACTTCTCTGATTTCTTCTGTTGTGCCTGTGACTACCAGTCGTTGTCCTTGATACCACCAAAGTCCATCGACCTTGGTTAGTTTGTGTGGGTCTACCCACCTACGTATCTTCTGTTCATCTTGTTGGTTAGTTGTCGTGTTTCGTATGAATAGTTTGTTCGGTAAAACCGTGATGCCTTCGTTATCTTTTTCTCCTTGATCATAATCAGGTCGTCGAGAAAGTGCGTCCGCTCTTCCATTGGCTGTTCCCTTGACATGATGTATCTCGAAATTGTATTCCGCTAGTTCCAGTACTTCCCTAGCGATTCATCTACTGATCTTCTGGGGATCTCGCCAATATCGTAGGTTGAGGTGATCCGAAAATATTTGTACCTTGTGTGGCGATCCTGCTAGTAGGTGTCGCCAGTTTCGTAGTGCTTTTACGATGGCCAACAACTCGAGGTTGTATATGTCGTAATTGCACTCGGCAGCATTGAGTGTCGCCGAGTAGTATCCTACGGGGTGTCATTTTCCATCCAATTTCTTCTGTAGCAGTACCGCTCCCACTGCAAATCCTGACGCGTCGACCTCTAGATCAAATTTGTAACGTTTCTACCAAACGTTGTTCCGACTTGGAACTCTTGATGGCCTTGAATCAAATAACAGACCGACGACAGCTGAATAACAATGGTCGAACACGAGAGACGAACCAAAGGACAATGGCTTCGCCTTATACTGGAGGAATACAACAGGGATCTTCAAGAGATGAGAGGACAGACCACACAAGGATCAACAAGATGAGAGGAACAGGCACTAATAGCCAACACTTCTATTGACTGAGGGGTAGACTCAAGACAACGAAGATAAGGTCTCGTCTATCAAGACAGAGCACCTTATATACACTACAGGGCTGACTCCAAATCTGAGTCCCAACTAATAACAGGTATCGTACCATATTGTATCGTCCAATCAGCTATCAGGGATAAACGACCCAAGCTATCATCCAATCAATGAACAGGGATAAGCCCATACAGTACATGAGGCAGAAGGCCCCACTATGAGTCAGAGATAACACTATATGACTTACTATCGTCCAATCATCGTCTGGCGCAACATCAGCGCATGATAAGTACAGCCATCAGGCAACATCAGAATGTTCCAATCAGAAAGAACCTAAACAGGACAGAGCCTAACCATGTTGGGAATCCCGCATCCAACTATACCCTCTCAGGAATTATATCTCGACCTGAGGTAACCGTTGTTCCCCCGTGACTTATCCTTTAGACCAGATTCACGTGGTCTGGGGGTTGCTGATCACATGACTAATCACGTGACTCAGACTTACACAGTCCTAAACGAACGACATCGCCAGTGTTGTTGTCCACAATGAAATGATCTTCAGTACTCAACATTCGCGCGACCTCATATGTCTCATCTGCATCCATCTGCAGCGTATCTTCTTCTTCTTCGTCAGTGAACCGCACTTCAGGGGGGTCTTCAGCCTTCACAGGCAATGCGAATCGTACTTTCATCGGCTTGGTGACACCACTGGCCATGACACGTGATCCGCACGTGACAAAATTGTTGTGTTTGGTCTGCGTGGGCCAGGATTGGTTCTGTGACAATTCATTGTTTGAGTGTGTTGAATGCTGCTTGTTGTCTCGTATCCCATTGCCATGGTTCGTCTTTGCGTGTCAAGTCGTTCAGTGGTTTGGCAATATTGGCAAATCCTCTAATAAACTGCCTGTAAAAATTGCAGAATCCGAGGAATGAGCGTACGTCCTTTACTGATGATGGGGATGGCCAGTCCCGTATGCCGGAAATTTTAACGGGGTCCATACGTGTTACCCCCTCTTCAAGGATTACCCCCAGGTAATCAATGCTGGATGCGTTGAAAACACACTTCTCCGGCTTGAAGAAGAGATCGTGTTTGTGGGCAACTGCTAGTACGTCACAGACCGCTTCACGATGTTTTTCGATTGCTTGCGGTTGATGTTTTGTTGCTATTGCAATGTCGTCCATGTAGATTCTGATGGTGGTTCCATGCGACTCGTGTTTCGCGATAGTTGGTCGGTAGATGTCGTTCATGAAACTTTGGAATGTGGCTGGTGAGTTACACAATCCGAAGTACATGACCGTTGGTTCGAATAAGCCGCGTCGTGTTTTGAAGGCTGCCTTGTGTTCATCGCCCTCCTTGATCCTTATGTTGTTATAGCCTTGTCGGACGTCTAGTTTGCTGAACACCTGTGCTCCTCCAAGATCTCTGATGAGGTCATCAATAAGGGGAAGCGGGTATTGGTTCCGTATCGTCCATTCGTTGATTCGTCGATAATCCTGTACTGGTTGTAGCTTTCCATCCTTCTTTTTGATAAAGAAGAATGATGATGCATACGGGGACTTTGAGGGACGGATGTATCCCTTTTCTACTTGCTCATCAATAAATTCGTCTAATGCTGCATCCTCGGTTCTTGTCATGGGGTAGACTTTGCAGTCTATTACGTCAGGTACTCCCTTCTTGAATTCAATTGCGTGATTGCAATTTCTTTTTGGCGGGAACCGTTTTGATTCTTCTTTGCTGAATACCTTCGCAAAGCGTTGGTATTCCGTTGGTACTTTGATTTGTTTTGTGTATTGTTGAGCGTCGATCGCAAGTTCTACCGCCGATCGTCGTCCATACACTTGTTCTTCCATCGTTGCTAAGATTTGTTCTTTGGCGTTTGTTGTGAATATTCGAGATATTCTTGTGTCTTTTTCTTCTTCGTTTAGCAGTCGCGCCAAGACTGCTCTTTTGTCGTTCGGGTTGATTGTTCGTAATACTATGGGAAGTTGTTTTTTGTCGATGGTGGCATGTCGCCAACTGAATCTTGGTTCGTATGTTGCGAGCCATGGGTATCCCAGTAGTAGGTCTTCTCTTCCTATGTCGGTGATAAGGAAGCGCATTTCCTTTTTCGTTCCTCCGGTTTCCACGTTGAGCGTGAGATAGTGTGTAATCTGCCCCGCTTTGTTAGTGGTATCGTCGATATTGTATATGTTTTTGGGCTTATCTAATGCCCGTTGTCCCAGTCCCATCCTTTTGACGAAGTTGGGGTGTATGAAGTTGTCAGTGGCTCCTGAGTCCACCAACGCTTTTATGTCGGCCATATTGTAACTTGCGCGAATCGACACTGGTACTTTCATAGAACGGTAGCGCATAATGTACACAGAGTTACAACGTATTGCCCTCACCCAGGCCGCTGGGTTCAGGCGCTTCCAAAATCCTGTCCCATCAACTGTTGAAGGACTAGGTCTTTAACTTCTTCGTCGTCTCTGGCTACTCCTCGTAACCATTCCGCCGCCTTTTCTTCTTTAGTTGGCGCGGTTTCTGCAGCACGTGTCTGCGTATTTCGGTTCCTTCGTGGTTGTCGGCAGTCGCGACTGATGTGTCCTGTTTTCTGGCAGTTGTAACACTGCGTTTGACTATGGTCACATTTGAATTGTTGTTGTATGAATCCTCCGCGTGGTGGGAATGGTGGACGCGGTGGATTATCATTGCGTCTGTAGTTTTGTAGTACGTCTTCTGCTCCTGCCAATTGTCCGCGCACTCGATCTGCAGATGTGTCCATTCGGTCATCATTCTGGAGTGGTGCAAGTAACTTAGCTAGTGCTCCACTTGGAGCTCTTCCTGGTTTGAAGGCATCAAGGTTGCCTCTGACCATTTGCATGTGAATCCATTTTTGTTGCCTCTTCAGGGCGGATTCTCTCAATTCCTCGTAGTTGCGGGGCTCGTCGTGCTGATACATTGTTTCGTACAAGGCACGCGGTAGCCCCCGTGTGAAGTACTTGATTGTTTGCTCGGCGTTGATATTGTATCCTGCGTGTCGGATGAGCTGCTCGAACAGGGCGATGTAGTTGTCAATTTTTTCCATCCTTCATGTGTATGCCAGCATCGAGCTGGGCTTGGGCTCGTTCTTTGCTAAGAACGTCGCCAAATTGCCACTGAAAGGCGTGTAGTAGGTTCTCCCATAACCTGTTGTCGAATTGGCTGGTTCCTGTGGCGACTTCGTTAACGAGCCACCTGCTTGCGGACATTACCCATTGGTTGACTGTATTCCCTTGGATGTATGTGAGAAATAGCATCGCTTTCTGGTATTTCTTTATCATCGCCGAATGGTTGGCGTTGACTCCTGCATAGACTTCCCATTGAAGGATGAAGGCTTTGGCTTGTGCCCTGCTTCCTGTAAACGTTGGCGGTGGGTTACCGATGAATTTATCGTTCCCCCCTTGAGGTGCATGTTGTGCGACCGCTGGTGGTCCTCCTCCTGGCGGTCCTCTTCCTGGTGTTCCTCCTCCTGGTGGTCTTCTTACTGGTGGGAAAGGTCTATTGTCTGGTGACGGTACCCGGTTCCTGTCGATGCGGAACTTGTAGAACATATTTTGTTCATCTGGGTTGCTTGGTGCGTCAGGGACATCTGGTCCCATCGCTCGATTTACGGCTTCCATGTCTTCTGGTTGTAATGCTTGGACATGGCCGGTTTGCTCGTTTATAACGAGTCTTGGTGGTGATACTTCCGTCTGGGTCGTCATGTAGCTGAATGGTATTCCTCGAATGGGTTTGGGAATATGCAACTCAGCTGTTTGCGCAACAAGTGCGTCTACTTCTGGTGATTGTACTGCGATTTCTTCAGGTTCTTCTGCTTCGCTTTGTGGGGTTGGTGATCGATTGCTAGTGTGGCTTGACGCTGCCGGGGTGCTTGCTTGTAATTGAAATTCGGTTCTCGGTGGTTCTGTGTCAAGGTTCTGATCTTCTTGACCGTCTATGGGTCCTTGTTGATCAATTGGTCGTGCTTTGGTTAGCGGTATATTGATGTTTAGATCGTCGGCTGTGGGTCGTGTTGCTTCGAAATAGCTGTTGGTGTTGCTCCACCTAAGTTCGACCCAGCAACAGCGCTCTCTGTTGAATACTACAGGATGATACCTTTGTGATGTGGCAGCTTCCGCGTAGTATCCTGTGTTGTCTTTTTCTTCTCTCCTAGTATCTGGCACGTGTCGCCACCTTACTCGTCCCACGAGGTATCGTGCAGGTGCATCTCGTTCCCTTGAGTTGATTCGGTACGGTTGGAAGTTCCAGCTGTCTTTGGTGTTGATGGTCGCCACGGCGTTCGCTTGTTTATGGAGCTTGAAGTTAATGTTACGTGCGAGGTGCACGTGAGCCTGACTTAGGCAATAGACGATGAACGCGGTGACTTAGCGACAGTCTTGTCTCAAGCACAAAGGCTGAGTAATCGTCTCAACGCACGAAGGTGGAGTTCTGTGACAGTTGATCGTCCGTTATCGGGGTGTTCCCACGGAGTATAAGAAGCACGAATCGAGTCTAGATTCCACGAGTCGAGAAGATAACAAGAACTTCAAGCTGTCGACCACATCAGTCGACAGCTCCCTTATAACCGTAGAAGAGACGCCACTACTACTAGTAACATTGTACAACGTTTTAGTAACCACTACAAATCATCAGTCAGCGGCTCACTAAGAATGTATAGTACATGAGTCATAACAGAGCTCCATCAGTCATCGCATCGTATAGTACAGTAAGCAGTCATCGTCATCGCATCGTACAGTAAGCCTCTGGAGTTATGTGATAGTCCGGTAGTTTGTCCGAACGTGACAGCAGGCCACACGCCATTGTTATTTGACTGAAAACATTGATTTAAGAGTTTGGGTGTAATACAAAGTATGCAGGATGTACAGGCGGGCCACCCGACCTCCATACATGACTGGAAATGATCAAATTAAAGTATAGGTGCTGTGTTAAGTATTTGGGAGATATGATGTTACGCTCAGACCCTGCTCAAGCTGTCAAAGCACAGAGACAGCGCAAGTGTCTACACGAACACTGGAAGAATTGCCATGATTACCCAGAAGCGCATACTTGGGAGTCACGTGCAGAAAAAGACATTGAAGAAGAAGAGGCCGTACGTGCACTCGTAACGGCAGAAGACGACAATTATCTCGCCTATGAAGAGGCGTGCAGGGTCCGCCAGTTAGACGAATGAGGGTCACGTGACACGGTCATGTGATACCCCCGGGTCACGGGATCTGACCTAAGCAATAAGTCAGGGGGGCGCGCAAGGATGGAATTGTCCCAGGCCACAGTATGTATCTGGCCTAACTAATAACTCAGGGGACGTTGGAAGAAGCCATGGAATTGGCGGAAGACAGTTGTGTCCTGAAGACGACCAATGACGACAATAGCGATTGTGTGGTGTAAGACCCGAGGCCTGAACGCTGGACGAACTCAGCGGGCCGCGCCTTGTAGTTGGGACGCACTCCAACGGGCCGGGTTTAATCCCCTTTCGGGTATGTGTTCAAGATGGATTAGTCCAAGGAGCGCCTGTGTTAGCGCCGGAGCCATTGCTTACAGATGCAGTATTATTGGCTGACTATTGGTATCGTTTACGCTTGGTGATGCTTAGACATTCACTTATTCATTCGCTTACTTATTCGTTCTCGCTTATTGATGCGATGAGGCGGGCTGACTGATGCCCTATGGTTGCTTATTCACTGATTAGAAGGTCCATTGTCCTCGTTAGTGTTGACGCTTACTTATGGCTTACTGATGCCTTAGAGATTCGCTTATTGATGCCTTACTGATGTATTACTCATATGGTATTTGTCGCCTTTGTTGGCTTGACGGACTCTTACCTTTTATGGTTGTATCTGTATACTATATATACTATACGAGCTGCGCTATAGTTCGCTAGCTTAGTTGTCTTGGAACCCACCTGTATTACTCTCAGGGAATTCAGACAGTCTTATAGCAGAGTCATTGTTCATTGTGACTATCTTGTTGCCAACTTAAGTGTTAGGCGTTGCCACCTTGAAACGAACCTCAAGCTAGGCGGTACAAAGGGGACCTTATTGGTTATTCGCCCTTTACAAGTCGTTCAAGTCGTTCCTGAGTTCAGAAGCCGTGCGCTTTGCTCAGAGTTGAAGCAAGGAAGACCCATCGGATCCAAGTCGGATCAACGTTCAGTGGGAACGTAACATATGAGCAGTACATCAAACCATATATTGTGACTGCATGGATTGGGGGCACACACAAGACATGATATGATGAATGCAACGTCATGGAAATGTGATAGTATGGAAGGAATACCATATGAATACATCTCCATACATTTCTGGAACCTAGCAACTTAGATGGTATGCTTATACATCAAGTCATGGCTTTGCCTTGCCAGGCTTCCATGCAATGATAGACATATGTGGATCTCAATCCATTGCACATATGCACACATTGAGATAGAGCATTATCATGAACTAGGACATGGAGTTGAATGGTCCGCCACCATTGCAATGGGACATAATGACTGAGACAGCTATGCTTATGTATGAGTGCATGGCTTCACTTGGTCCGCCAGCCTTCCAATGATGGCTATAGGTAGCTTTTAATCAGTTGCACAAATGTACACATTGACATAGAACAGGATCATCTACTAGGACATAAAGGTACATGGTCCACCCTCATTGCAATGAGGATATAACAACTGAGACATCCATGCTTATGAATCAACGCAAGGCTTCGCTTGGTCCGCCAGCCCTGCAATCATAACTATAGGTAGCTGTTGATCAGTTGTTCCAATGTACCCATTGAGATAGAGCATGATCATCTGCTAGGACAGGAAGGTACATGGTCCACCCTCATTGCAAAGAGGACATAACAACTGAGACATCCATGCTCATGAATCAACGCAAGGCATCGCTTGGTCCACCAGCCTTGCAATAATAGCTACAGGTAGCTGTTAATCGGTTGCACCAATGTACACATTGAGATAGAGCATGATCATCTACTAGGACATGAAGGTATTTGGTCCACCCTCATTGCAATGAGGACATAATGACTGAGACATCTATGCTCATGAATCAATGCAAGGCTTCGCTTGGCCCGCCAGCCCTGCAATGACAGCTATAGGTAGCTGTTCATGACTAGTTCCAATGTACACATTGAGATAGAGCAGGATCATCTACTAAGACATGAAGGTACTTGATCCACCCTCATTGCAATGAGGACATAACAAGTGAGACATCTATGCTTATGAAACAACGCAAGGTTTCACTTGGTCTGCCAGCCTTGCAATGATAGCTATAGGTAGCTGTTAATCAGTTGCACCATTGTACAGATTGAGATAGAGCATGATCATCTACTAGGACATGAAGGTACATGGTCCACCCTCATGGAAATGAGGACATAACAACTGAGACATCTCTGCTTATGAATCAATGCAAGGCTTCGCTTGGTCCGCCAGCCCCGCAATCATAGCTATAGGTAGCTATTAATCAGTGGCACCAATGTACACATTGAGTTAGAGCATGATCATCTACTAGGACATGAAGGTACTTGGTCCACTCTCATTGCAATGAGGACATGACAACTGAGACATTTAGGCTCATGAATCAATGCAAGGCTTCGCTTGGTCCGCCAGCCTTGCAATCATAGCTATAGGTAGCTGTTAATCAGTTGCTCCAATGTACAGATTGAGATAGAGCATGATCACCTACTCGGATATGAAGATACATGGTCCACCCTCATTGCATTGAGGACATAATGACTGAGATATCTATGCTCATGAATCAATGCAAGGCTTCGCTTGGTCTGCCAGCCTTGCAATCATAGCTATAGTGTCACGATCTGACATCGTCTCGCCTTCGGACAACGTCAAGACGTGCCGTTGCATACACGAACATTGGAAAGACTGCCAAGATTACCCAGAAGCACACAAATGGGTAGGCAAGGATTGAGAGTATGACGAAGAAGAGCAGGTACGCGCTCTAGTGTGGAGTCAAGAAACAGACGAAGAAGATTATATTGGAGAAGGAGAAGCGTTGAGGATTGCCCAACTTGTGAGTGGAATGCTAGTTCATGCAGAACCCTCCAGTGCTGGCACCTCTACTGCAGGACGTATGAAGACCACGTGATCATGTCACGTGAAAGTCCCGGGTCATGGCATGTATCTGACCTAAGCGATAAGTCATGGGACTCGTTGGATGGAAGGTTATGGAAGACCATGGTAGGCACGAGATCGGATGCGGGATTCCCGATAGCCGAAGGTCTGGACAATTCCCAGTATGGGTCGATTCTGATGCGCTGTGTTACGATCGTGGTCTGACTTAGACCCTACACGCGATGGCAAGTAACGTGACTTAGCAGGATGCGTCAACACGCAAAGGTGTGACTATGACTAGGACACCTGAAAGTGCCTTCCTAAGGGAGCGAGCGGACTTCGAAGAAATGAAGCAGTCGAGTGGATTTTAGAGAAGAGTACAAGAGAGTCAAGCTGTCGACTACATCAGTCGACAGCTACCTTTTATCCTATCTTGACTGTACGCCTTCGTCAGCGATACAGCCACTACTACTAATGCTTGGTAACATCCACTAATACAAACGCCACAACTACTACTATCCTCAGTCATCGTACAGTAACACTATCAGTAATCATCATCGTGTACATGAGTAAGCACGTCATCAGCCGTCAGTCATCGTGTAGTAAGCGTCTCCGTGATGACGTCCCCTCGCTTATGAGTTAGGTCAGATACTTGCTATGACCCGGGACGTAACATCACCCCCTTTACAAGGGTGAGCGCCCACGCTCCACAACCCAACTAGTCACCGTGGTGAGCCCCACATCCGTCCCGTGTTCGTCGCGTACCCGCCTAAGAGCGTGCGCGTGCCCCAGTCGCCGTGAGGAGTGCATGGCCCGGTCGATGTGGACGAAGACGTCGTCCTCCAACTTCTTGATGGCCTGCTCGAGTTCGGTGATAACCTCCATGGACGCGCGGTAGCGCCTTACCTCGGCTTGGAGGGATATATCTCCTAGCCGGGCGAGGGCCTCGTCTACCTGTCGCTTTCCACGGAAGTCAGCGCGAAAATAACCAAGTTCTTCGCGAGTGTACTCAGCTGCAGGACCCATGTCTCGACATGGTTCGGCGTGGATGTCGGCTCGGTAGATGGGCAAGTACTTCCCCATCGTCCCGAATACCTCGGGGTTGTCCAGCATACGGACTCGCACGTACTTAGTGGGAATCCGTCGCCCTTCGTGCTCGATGACCATGGGCACCCAATTCATCCCGTTGTTGAGGACGAATCCGCCTGGGGTAGGTGATATGGCACGGATAGGGAGCCTCGTCGCATGCGTTTGGCGCGTAGCGAAGGGCGATGGATCGCTGCCTTCTCTCGTGTAGGGAGGGAGACCGCGCGCTTCGTATCCCTGTTCCGCCGTTGCTCCGTAGATAACAGCAACTGCAGGTGATCGGCGCGTCTCATCCTCGGTTTCTTCGGCAATGGTGCGGACTTGGAGAGGTACAGGTAAGGGAGCGCAGTGGAAATAGTTGGGGGGGTTGTCGCATTGGATGCAGACAACTCTGGCGGCATGGTAGGACTCGTCGCTGCTGTCATCTTCATCGTCGCTATCGGTAGCGTTGACAGCGGTGGTGGCGAGCGAGGCGTTGGAGGTGTTGGTGCTACCGATGACGGTAGTAGTGAGAGAGGTGGTGGACTGTCCGAAACTTGCCTCGTTAACAGGTGTATCCTCATCCTCCTCTCCGCTGCTGTCCTCTTCACCACTTGGTCCATCCTCCAGGAGGTCATTACCTCCTTCAACAGGCCATACTCCCTCCTCATCGTCCTCCATTCTTCCGCTTGCGGGAGTGGGGAATCGCCGGCGAGCCTCGGCCAGGTCCCGGGCGGCTTGGTCGCGCTCTGCGGTTGCTCTGACATGTTCAACGGCTGAGCAGAAAGGGTCGTCGACGTTGTTGTTATAGTCGTAAGTGGTGAGGGTATTGACGGAGGGAAGGTCATCGATGTTGGTAAGAGTGTTGATAGGGATGTAAGCCATAGAAGAGGAGGATGGCGTTCTTGGATCTACCGAAGCTGCTTTTATGTGAATTTCAGCTTTCGGGTTTAATCGTGAGAACTTCCTTATCTCTTCCTCTGCATGGACGTCGTTCCATGGGACCCACTGATTTTCCGAATCCGCGTACCCCTTCCATTTGATGAGATAGTGAAGTTTGCGCCCTCGTCCTGACCTTCTAGAGGCTATCACCTTTTCAACCTCGTATTCTTCCACGCCTTCAATCAATTCTGGTGGTGGACGTAAGTAGTTTACGCCGTGCATGCGTGTTTCTTTGTAAGGTGTGAGTAAATCTGTGTGAAACACGTCATGTATCTTCCATTGCGGAGGTAACTTGAGCCGATAATTCACAGGGGACATCACCTGAACAACCTCAAATGGTTCTTGTCTTCTGGGCGCAAGTTTGGCGGTGGGTTGATGAGTTCGGAGATTACGCCCATCTAGCCAGACTTGGTCTCCTAGTACGTATTTGGGTGTCTCTTTGTGTGTGACCCATGACTTCTGGGCCTTCATCATGTTTTCCTGGGCGCTCCGACGGGCTTCTGTTAATTGTTCTAGTCTGTTAGACACACTAGGTAGACTGATTGTCCCTGGCGCCCATTTATCTCTGGGGTGATATCCCATGAGTGTGAAAAACGGGGTTTGTTTTGTGGTGCTGCTGATCGCGTTGTTATGAGCGAATTCTGCTAAAGGTAACTGCGCAGCCCAGTTATCTTGATTCTCGTTAGTCCACAATCTGAGGTATTGTTCTAGCCACTGATTAGTACACTCTGATTGTCCGTCCGTCCTTGGGTGATAGGCTGTTGAGATGTTTTGCTGGATATTGAGGGTCTTGCAAAGCTCCCTCATGAATTTTGCCGCGAACCGAGGGTCTCGATCGCTGATAATCTTGCTTGGGAGCCCGAACCGAGGGAGAACCTTTTGAGCGTATAATATCGCAGTTTCTTCTCCTGTCATTGCTTCTCGACAGGGTAAGAAGATCGTCGCCTTGGAACAATCGTGATCTGTGATTGTCAGAATCGAGTCGTACCCATCTGATGGTGGTAACTTAGTTATGAAATCTACCGCGATGACTTCGAATGGATCGGCTCCTAATCGCGGGTAGATGGGTTCGAACGGTGCTTTGGTGGGTCGAGTGTTGACCTTGTGTCGCTGACACTCCGCACATCCTTGCACATAGTTTACTACGTCGGTCTTCATGTTTGGCCACCAATAGTGTCGTGCTAGCAGCTCTCTTGTTTTTGCTATGCCTGGGTGGCCAGCTGTTAATGCGTCGTGGTATGGTTTTATGACCTCCCTTAGTTCTTCGTCTTTAGTCGCGGTGACTACGACTTTCCCATTCTTGAACCACACGCCCTCTATCTTCTTGAGTTCATGGGGGCTTACCCATGACCTGATTCGAGCTTCTTCTTGAATGATGGGAGTCGGCGAGATCCCTGTTACCGTTCGTATGAAGATTTTGTTTGGTAGTACCGTGACGCGTTCGTTGTCTTTCTCTCCAGTGTCATAGTCTGGCCTTCTTGACAACGCGTCTGCTCTACCGTTGGCTCTTCCTTTGAGATGATGTATCTCAATGTCGTATTCTTCTAGTTCCAGAACTTCTCGCGCTACTCGTCGACTGATTTTCTGTGGGTCTCGCCAGTATTGTAGATTCATGTGGTCGGAGAATACTCTGACCTTATGAGGTGACCCTACCAACAGATATCTCCAATTCCGCAACGCCTTCACGATGGCCAGCAGTTCCAAGTTGTATATGTCGTAATTTCGCTCGGCTTCATTGAGGGTGGCCGAGTAGAATGCTATTGGATGCCTTTTGTCATCGGATCCCTTCTGCATGAGTACTGCGCCGACCGCGAAGCCTGACGCGTCTACTTCGAGATCATATTGTACCTTTGGGTCTGGATGAGCGAGAATTGGATTACTTGTGATACGAGTTTTGAGCGTTTCGAATGCCGCTTGATGGGTTGGTCCCCAATGCCATTCGACGTCTTTTCTTGTTAACTCGTTCATTGGCTTGGCGATGTTGGCGAAACCTCGGATAAAGTGTAACGTTTCTACCAAACGTTGTTCCGACTTGGAACTCTTGATGGCCTTGAATCAAATAACAGACCGACGACAGCTGAATAACAATGGTCGAACACGAGAGACGAACCAAAGGACAATGGCTTCGCCTTATACTGGAGGAATACAACAGGGATCTTCAAGAGATGAGAGGACAGACCACACAAGGATCAACAAGATGAGAGGAACAGGCACTAATAGCCAACACTTCCATTGACTGAGGGGTAGACTCAAGACAACGAAGATAAGGTCTCGTCTATCAAGACAGAGCACCTTATATACACTACAGGGCTGACTCCAAATCTGAGTCCCAACTAATAACAGGTATCGTACCATATTGTATCGTCCAATCAGCTATCAGGGATAAACGACCCAAGCTATCATCCAATCAATGAACAGGGATAAGCCCATACAGTACATGAGGCAGAAGGCCCCACTATGAGTCAGAGATAACACTATATGACTTACTATCGTCCAATCATCGTCTGGCGCAACATCAGCGCATGATAAGTACAGCCATCAGGCAACATCAGAATGTTCCAATCAGAAAGAACCTAAACAGGACAGAGCCTAACCATGTTGGGAATCCCGCATCCAACTATACCCTCTCAGGAATTATATCTCGACCTGAGGTAACCGTTGTTCCCCCGTGACTTATCCTTTAGACCAGATTCACGTGGTCTGGGGGTTGCTGATCACATGACTAATCACGTGACTCAGACTTACACAGTCCTAAACGAACGACATCGCCAGTGTTGTTGTCCACAATGAAATGATCTTCAGTACTCAACATTCGCGCGACCTCATATGTCTCATCTGCATCCATCTGCAGCGTATCTTCTTCTTCTTCGTCAGTGAACCGCACTTCAGGGGGGTCTTCAGCCTTCACAGGCAATGCGAATCGTACTTTCATCGGCTTGGTGACACCACTGGCCATGACACGTGATCCGCACGTGACATAAAGGGACGGTAAAAATTGCAAAACCCCAAAAAGCTGCGTACGTCTTTGACTTTCGTTGGTGTCGGCCATGTGCGGACGCCTGAGACTTTTCCTGGGTCCATGCGCGTCATCCCCTTTTCAAGGATTACCCCCAGGTAATCGATAGACGGGACGTGGAATGCGCATTTTGACAGTTTGAAGTAGAGGTCATGGGCTGCGGCAACCGTGAGAACAGCTGAAACTGCGGCCGTGTGTGCTAGGTTCGTTTGTTGGAAAGTGCCGCAGTCGTTGGTGGCGACCGCGATGTCGTCCATGTAGATACGTATTTGTGTGCCTTCTGTTGCAAATTTGGCGATGACGGGGTGGTAAATTTCGTTCATGAACGCTTGGAAAGTCGCCGGTGAGTTGCAGAGGCCAAAATACATGACCGTTGGTTCGAAAAGTCCCCGTCTCGTTTTAAAAGCAGCTTTGTGTTCGTCCCCTTCCTTGATCCTGATGTTGTTGTACCCTTGTCGTACGTCGAACTTTGAAAATATAACCGCTCCGCCCAGGTCTCGCATGAGATCCGTTATTAGTGGTAACGGATATTGATTTCGCACCGTCCATTTGTTTATCGCACGATAGTCTTGGACTGGTCGGAGTTTCCCGTCTTTTTTCTTGATGAAGAAAAAGGACGATGCGTAGGGTGACTGCGAGGGTCTAATATACCCTTTTTTGAGGTGTTCATCGATGAAGGCGTCCAAGGCTTCATCTTCTATTCGGGTCATCGGATAGAGTCGACAGGCTATGGATGTCGGTGCGTCCGGTTGAAGTGTGATAGCGTGATCACATTGTCGTCTCTCGGGTAATCGCATCGATGCTTCTTCGTTGAAGACTTTTCTGAAGGCTTCGTATTGCGGTGGTAGGGTAGCGTCTTTTTCTTCTTTGGGTTTGGCCATGATGGCATGTTCTACGGCGGGGGTTGTCATTCTTCGTCCCCTTGTTCCTTCGTCTTCTAGTTGCTTGACGATGTGCTCCTTTGTCAGAAGGTGTGCTAGGACATCCCTTCTGCCTGTTACTTTGACTGTTTTGATTGTGACGGGAAGGTGCGCTTGGTTGATTGTTCCCTTCTTCCAGTCGAATTGTGGTTCGTAGGCTGCTAGCCATGGGTATCCGAACAGTATATCTTCTTTTCCAATGTTGGTGACGAGGAATCTCATTTCTTTGTTGTTCCCATTGACATTGACTTGAAGAATGACATAGTGAGTTATTTGTCCGGCTTTGTTTGTTGTGTCGTCGATGTTGTAGATTCGTTTGGGCGTATCTAGCAACCGTGTTTTTATTCCCATTCGTTGAAGGAAGTTTTCGCTCACAAAATTATCAGTGGCTCCTGAGTCCACTAGTGCTTTGATCTCGGCCGTGTTGTAACGCGTGTGTAGTTGAACTGGAATTCGCATAGATCGATAGCGCAAAATATACACTGAGTTACAACGAAGTGCCCTCACCCAGGCCGTCGGGTTTAGGCGTCTGAAAAACCCGTCCCCATCAACTTTTGCAGGACGAGATCCTTTACGTCGTCTCCTTCGCTGGCTACCCCTCTCAACCAATCTTCTGCCTTGTCTTCGTCAGTTTTCGACGATTCTCCCGTACTTCTTATCTGTTGTCTTTTGTTTTGCCGCGGTTGGCGACAGTCTCGGCTGATGTGCCCCATTTTTCCGCAGTTGTAACAGCGGACCTGGCTGAAGTCAGGTCGATTTCCTCGTTGCCGTTGTAAGTATCCTCCTCTTGGCGGGAAAGGAGGTCGCGGGGTATTGATAACGTCTTCTGCTCCGGCGAGTCTTCCTCTAACTCGGTCCGCGGAGGTGTCCATTGCATCGGGGTGCGGTAGTGGGGCAAGGAGTTTTGCCAGTGCTCCCGATTGGTTTCTATTAGCGGATCCTTTGAACATGTCTAAGTTTCCGCGCACCGTCTGCATATGGATCCACTTTTGTTGCCTCTTGAGGGCGGATGCTCTCCAATCTTCATAAGTCCTAGGATCGTCGTGCTGGTACATTGCTTCATAGAGCGTCCTAGGTAACCCCTTTATAAAGTACTTCAGGGTTTGTTCCGCGTTGATGTCGTATCCGGCGTAGCGAACGAGTTGTTCGAATAGAGCAATGTAATCGTCTATTTTTCCTTCCTTCATCCTGATGCCTGCGTCTAGTTGGGCTTGAGCTCTTTCTTTGCTGAGTACGTCAGCGAATTGCCGTCGAAAGGCTCGTAAAACGTTGTTCCACAGCCTGTTATCAAATTGGCTGACACCTCGGGATACTTCTCTTATCAACCATTGATTGGCTGACATGACCCAGGCGTTAACCAGGTCTCCTTGAACGTAAGTGAGGAACAACATAGCTTTTTGATATTTGTTCCTCATTGCTTGGTGGCTTGCGTTGACCCCCACGTAGATTTCCCATTGAAGTATGAAACCTTCTACTTTTGATCTGTCTCCGTTGAACAGACTTGGAGGGTTTCCTATGAATTTGTCAGTGGTATTGCCGCCGCCTTGAGGTATTCCTGGCGGGCCTCCTCCTCCTGCCGGCGGGCCTCCTCCTCCTCCTGCAGGCGGACCTCCTCCTCCTGCCGGTGGACCTCCTCCTCCGATTGGAGGGACTCCTTGATTTTGTCTGTAAGCTCTGCCGAGTTGTTCGTATGGTTGAGGAGGTGGATCGTTGTAGTCGAAATCGAATCCTCCTGGCAAGTCTGGCAAGTCTGGCCCCATTGCTCGTCGTGCTGCTTGTATGTCTTCTGGGTTCATGTTTACGACATGACCTGTTCTTTCGTCGATGACCAACGGAGTTGGTTCTTCGATCTGTGTTTGAGTGGCCATTCTGATTGGGTCAGGGATGTGTAACGTAGCTGTTTGAGTGATAATCTCTTCTACAGCGGGTTCCTCTTCTTGGATGTAAATAGGCTCTGGTTCGTTATCTATGGATGGCGTCTGGACTCGTTCGCTTGTGTGACTGGTGTCTGTCCTTGCTGGTGTCCTATGTTGGAGTTCTGGTGATACAGGTTCTTCGTATGTTTGTTCTTCTGCTATAGTTCCGTCGATTCGTCCTTGTTCTTCGACGTCTCGTGCTTCTGATAGCAGGATGTTGCAGTTGAGATCGTCTCCAGCTGGTCTGGTTGCTTCAAAGTATTCGTGCGTTCGATTCCACCTGAGTTCTACCCAACAACACCTTCCGTGGTGAAAGATGATGGGATGAAATCGTTGGGCTGTAGCTGCCTCGGCGTAATATCCGGTGTTGAAATGTTCTAACGCTCCACTTCGTCTTTCTTCTGGAACTGTCCTCCAACGGACTCGGTTGATGACGTATCTTGCAGGGGCGTCTCTTTCCCTGGAATTGATGATGAAAGGTTGGAAGTCCCAACCGTCTTTGGTTGTGATTGGCGCCACGGCGTGTGAGGAGAGCTTGACTCTAATGTTACGATCGTGGTCTGACTTAGACCCTACACGCGATGGCAAGTAACGTGACTTAGCAGGATGCGTCAACACGCAAAGGTGTGACTATGACTAGGACACCTGAAAGTGCCTTCCTAAGGGAGCGAGCGGACTTCGAAGAAATGAAGCAGTCGAGTGGATTTTAGAGAAGAGTACAAGAGAGTCAAGCTGTCGACTACATCAGTCGACAGCTACCTTTTATCCTATCTTGACTGTACGCCTTCGTCAGCGATACAGCCACTACTACTAATGCTTGGTAACATCCACTAATACAAACGCCACAACTACTACTATCCTCAGTCATCGTACAGTAACACTATCAGTAATCATCATCGTGTACATGAGTAAGCACATCATCAGCCGTCAGTCATCGTGTAGTAAGCGTCTCCGTGATCACGTCCCCTCGCTTATGAGTTAGGTCAGATACTTGCTATGACCCAGGACGTAACACGCTGGTATTGCGCCGAGACATTTGTTATCTTGGTATCTTGTGTTATGATGTCATTTGTGAGTCATATGGTTGTCTTTATCTCTGACTCATGTGAGGCCGTATGCCTCATGTACTGTATGTTTCATGATAAGCCCCTGTGGCTTGATGGACAATTCTCATTGGCAGATTAGGTCGTGAGTCGTATTTACTATAGTTCGAGCTCAGTTAGAATACTGTCTTGGAGTACTATAAGTAGTTGGCAGGTTTTGCCAGTAGTCGATAGCTTAGTTGTCTTGAACTTCCACCTGTATTTCTCTCAGGCATAGTCAAGCATTCTTATAGCAGAGTCATTGGTCATTGTGACTATTCTTCTCTCATTATTCACTTGTGTCAAGAGTTATCTTCAAGTGACGCCGTATAAGGGGACCATCTGTGGTTATTCACCCTTCTCAAGTATTTCCTAAGTTGCAAGCCGTGCGCTTGACTTAGAAGGGATAGCAGGAAAGCCTTTGGGTTCAAGTCGAACCAGCGATTCGTGGAATCGTGACATATAGGTAGCTGTTAATCAGTTGCACCAATGTACACATTGAGATAGAGCATGATCATCTACTAGGACATGAAGGTACTTGGTCCACCCTCATTGCAATTGGGACATAACCACTGAGACAGCTAAGCTTATCTATCAAT
Source organism: Lactarius quietus (assembly GCA_015025155.1). Classification (NCBI taxonomy): domain Eukaryota; kingdom Fungi; phylum Basidiomycota; class Agaricomycetes; order Russulales; family Russulaceae; genus Lactarius; species Lactarius quietus. Next base: position 1,864 of record WITN01000380.1, on the reverse strand, counting down.
GCAAGGCTTTGCTTTGTCTGCCAGCCTTGCAATCATAGCTATAGGTAGTGTTGCGCAGCAAACAGTGTTACGGAGTCTCACCTTGTTAAGGTATAGAGACTGATAGAGTGGTTTGTAGAGAGGAGTGCTCAAGTGTGCGTAGAGTGAACGACTTGTATTCTTAGAGGGGCTCTACTCCCCTCATTTATAGGAAAACCAGTCCCTATGGTCCCACCACGTCCGTTTGCATAAAAGTGATGAGTAAAGGTGTCCACAATATCGCGTTTTCAGTGACGCCTGATGTGAAACACCCCAGAAGTCTTCAATATCACCATGTGTGATACTGATAAGACTTGCGCCCTCCATATTGGAGTTGCGCCCACTTTGTGCGTAATGGAGTACCCTAATATGGTAATCATATGTACGATACTACTGTAATGTCGTAACTGCTATAGATAAGATACGTATGTACTTATTACGTTTCAACAGGTAGCTGTTGATCAGTTGGAAAAATGTACACATTGAGATAGAGCAGGATCATCTACTAGGACATGAAGGTACATGGTCCACCCTCATTGCAATGGGGACATAATGACTGAGACCATTATCCTTAGGTATCAAGCCATGGCTTTGCCTCATCTGCCAGGATTGCAATGATAGCTATATGTAGATGATAATCAATTGCACAGATGCACACCTTGAGATGGAATATGATTATCTACCAGGACATTGAGTTGAATGGTCCACCTTCATTCCTATGAGGACATAATAACTGAGACAGTATACTTATCCATAATTCTAAGAATGGTGCCCCACATGAAGACATGCCTTGGTAAATGAGTACATGCTAGCATTCAGTACATCAGTGCAATGGATTCAGATGTATCCATATCTATGATTCTAAGTATGGCACCCCAGGAGAAGCCATGTGTTGGGACATAAGTACATCCTGTCAATCTATAGGTCTGTGCAATTATCTATATCTATGATTGCAGAAATGGCAGCCTACTTGCCAGCATGTTATGTCAAATATGTCCATGCTATCATTCTGCATGTCAGTGAAGTAGATTGAGATGTATCCATATCAATCTTTGCAAGCGGGGTGCTCCACTCTGTGTCCCAACCACCAACATGTTATGTCAAATAAGTAAAGGCTATCATTCTGTCTGTGAGTCCTGAGCATTGAGGTGAATCCATCTACATCATTGCAAGAGGGGTGCTCCACTCCAAACTTTGTCTTGGTGAATGAGTATATAATGTCTCATTCTGTATGTCAGATCAATGGATTTAGATGTATCTATCTCTGTCATTGCAAAAGGGTGCCCAATCTGCCAGCAAGTTATGTCAAATAGGTTCATACTATCATTCTGTGTGTCAGTCCAATGAATGTAGATGTATCTATATCTATCATTGCAGAAATGGCGGCCCACCCGCCGGCATGTTATGTCAAATATTGTAACGTCCCGGGTCATAGTCGGTATCTGACCTAACCGATAACCGAGGGGGCGTGATCAAGGGGACACTTACTGTACGATACGGATGGCTGACTGACCGATTACTGGACGATGACTGATAGCTGACTGTTAGCTGACTGATGACCTACGATACGATGACTGTACACCTGTGGACGATTACTTAGCAGACTAGTAGTAGTGGCGGTCTCGCTGACGAAGGCGGATCGCGCGGATAGGTTATAAGGAAGCTATCGACTGTTGTAGTCGATAGCTTGGATTTCTTGTACTACTCTCAACTTGTTATCCGAAGCCGTGTTCTCACTCTCTCTCTCTCATCCTTCGGGGTCGCATCTCGTGTGCAAACGACAAAGCAAGGACTCCGCCTTCGAGCGTTGAGACGATACTCTGCCTTCGTGCTAGAGTCAGGAATT